>JAVJIF010016698.1:0-116135 GCA_038442645.1 Agave tequilana | reverse complement strand
GGAGAAGAAGCAGAATGACTTCGACAATTTTTGAAAGATATACCATTATGGTAAAAGTCAGTGCCCGCTATATGCATATTGCGTAATCAAGCAGGTATATGTAGGGCACAAAATGTTATATACAACGGTAAGTCTAGACATATTCGTCGAAAACATAATACTGTTAAGCAGTTGCTCTCAAATAGAATTATCTCTATTGACTTTGTCTCGTCAAAAGATAATTTAGCGGATCCGCTTACTAAAGATTTAAGTGGAGAGCGTATAAACTGCGCATCGAGGGGAATGGGTCTAAAAGTCTAACCTTACCGAGTCAGCTTAATGGAAACCTCACTTAGCGACTGGAGATCCCACGGACTAAGTTCAAGAGGAAAAACTAGTTATGATTGACTCAGCAAGTAAGCACTTAGGAGCTTGACTCCAATCCATTCTAAGGTGCACATAAGTGCTTTCTACAAGTGGATTAAGGATAAGCTTAACGCTTTTAATGATGCCTATATCTTGTTACTAAACAAGTGGAGTAGAGTAGACTGCTCTTAATAGGACGATCACCTATGTGAGTATAGAGTTGAGTCGGCTCTTTGGGAATTTCTATGGAGGTGGTTATTCCTAAAGATACTCTCTGAAACTAAGAATGTCCAGAGTCAAAATGGACACAATCGAGAACCAAAGTTGATTTGAAAAGTTACTGTGTGAAGCTTGTTGACTTGGCTTACACTAACGGCTAACAGTTCAAGACCTAGTTCACTGATTAGCCAGTAAGTCCGATAAAGTTTTCCCTATGGAAGGTTCAAGACCTAGTTCACCTATCCTGATGCAGTTTCTCTTCTAACGTACCTTTCACAATAGAGTCAGTCTCTTTGTGTGTCAATTTCTTGAATCTCCATTCATTGTGGGGATTGTTGGAAATATGAAGAATATATGTGAATTTTTGAGTTGAATTACGGCGAGATCTATTGATTGAATCAATTGGATAATGGTTGGAGTGTGTTCTTCTTTTATTGGGGATGAACGTGGTATATTCACATATTCAATTCCGACTTCGAATGAATGAGATATTTAAGTCTAAAGATTGCATAATTCAAAGCCAAAAAGAGGACTAAAGATAGTTAAAAGCATTTAGTTCCACATTGACTATGGGATGGAAGTTTGAAGTGTTTAAATAGAGAAAAATGGGAACAAAGGGTGTGCCCTTTGGGTACTTGGAGTTTTCGCGCGCGATTAGGGGAAACCATGCCCGCAAATGCGGCGCGCTGCGCCGGCGCCAGCTCTCGGGCTCGGGCTCGGGCTCCCTACCCGGTCCGGTTCATTTTGAACCGAGTCTCACGGGTATGGGTTACGCGGATCATACCCGCTCCGCCATCCGGATCCGAACCGCCCAGCGGGAAAGGCTGTCAGTAAACCGCCGCGGACAAATGGGCGGTTGCTGCGGTTGAAACGAATCGTTGCAATGGTTCAGACCGAACCGTTGCAACCGTTCGGTCAGTTTCGTACATTTTTACCCCTCCCGGAGCGCTATAAATAGCGCTCCATATTCTCAAACAAAACACAACGAAAACAAGCATAAATAGATTCTTCTCTGCGTTCTGAAGTGAGATCTTCTCTCTAGCTTGAAGTGACTTCCAACAGGAAGTGGGAATTCTGCAACTCAGTTTTCGAAGCGACTTCTAAGAGATTCTATAAAATTCGTTCTGAAAGAGGGCTTAGAAAATTCAACAGATTCTTTATAGAATTGTTGTCTGAATCTGGAACTTCCAAAAAAGAATATTCTTCTACCTTCTCCTTTCTCTACAGTGGGTGCTCCTCTAAAGTAAAGACAAATATTTTTCCTAAAATTTGTCTTGGTCCTGCTGTTTCAATAATCCTGTGAAGGTACTGGTTAACTACGGTTCGACCGTACAGTGATTTGGTAGTGCTATCCAAATACCGTGAATGAGTGTTGTATCTTGAGAGACCAGCGTCCAGCAAGCCGTTAGCACCGGTGCGGGGGACGTAATTGTCTTAAGAAGATTCGTTTTAAGCGTATCTCACTCCAAGTACTGTATAAGTGAATTAATTTTCTTTATACAGGAGTTATACTGATATTCAGTATATTAAAACTAACTTATACCGATCTAATTGACGTTTAACCAAGGAAGGTAATTGAAAGATAGTTCTTTAATTAAGAAACGTTCTATTGAACGGAAGACCTCCCACCTGATATTAACCGACCTGGCCAATTAGATTGGTGATATTTCAGTGATATTGATTAGTTGTCAGATTAATCCTTAAAAACTAATAAGACAAATATTACATAAGAATCGCAGAAGAAAACCTTTCTTCTAATAAATATTTACTTTTGATTGAGATATTGTTAACAAATTGAACAAATTGTCCAGGTTTCGCAAACTCTTCACAATGCAAAAAAGATTATATAAGCAGAGCGATACATTTTGAAGTTTTGATGTACAAAAGAAAATTGACAAGTTATTCAATATCCATTAGGATGAGAAAAGTACATTTCATGAGCATATCTTCACTTCCTAACTCCAACCATGTCTTTTTGAAGGACCCAATCCTCATCTTACCGCCCATTGCGAGGTCTGTTCTTCATCTCCCACCTACGTCCATCTTTGGTACTCATTTGCTGGCACCACTGGTTGTTTCTCATTGTGAGATCTGATCCTCATCTTCTAACTTTGATCACGTAGACCTGATCAAAATATTAATTTAAAATATTATTATTTTTTTATAGTCTGATAATAATAACATTAATTGCAACACAAATCATGGGTCTGGGCTAAAGAATCCAACACAAGCCACTGAAAGAAGCTAAAACACCAACATATTTATTGATCTACAAACAAGGGTGTTAATATTAAACACACCCAAAAACAACCAAAGTTCGAAAACCACCTGAACCCACAAAATGTTCATACATATAATAAACTACTAGATAATAACTAATAAGTTAATTAATTTGCACATAATCCCACACCCAACAACTCATCAAGCACTGGTGAACCGCAGGTACTCCTTCTTGGATGGCAGGTCAGCGGTATCGTATCCCTGCGGGAACATCTTCTTCGCCTCGTCGTTGGTCACCCCGGCGAGATCACCACCTTGTCCCCTGGCTTCCAGTTGGCCGGCGTCGCCACCTTGTGCTCCGCCGCCTTCTTAAGCGACTCCACCACCCTCAGCACCTCGGCCATGTTCCTCCCGTCGTCGCCGGGTACAGAAAGCTCAGCTTAACCTGCTCCAGCACCACCCAATACATTTGATTAACACTAGTTGTTTACAATGGACTAATTAATCAACAATTTGTCTAGTTATTGGACCTTTCTGTCTGGGCCCACAATGTGAAGGGCCCGCGACGGGAGCTGGCCCGTCTCATCGCGCTCGTCTGGGTCCACCATGTTGAGCTGCTTGATCACCTCGCGCTTCGGGTCCGCTGCAATCGGGTATGTGACGTGGCAACCCGGCTGTTAAAAAAATAAATAAATTAATTAACCAATAAAAAGCATAATCTACAAATTCTACTGAAAACAGGGGTGAAAGTGAAATATTACGGTAAAGGCCTCAATGTCTTTGATCCACGCCTTGTGGCTGTCCACGTCATCGCAGGACAGCCCGAGCAGCTTCACCCCTCGCTTCTCGAACTCCGCAGCGTACTGCGCCATCTTACCCAGTTCGGTAGTGCACACGGGCGTGAAGTCACCTGGCCACCAATGGCACTCCTACACGTAAGCGGCACAACGAAACCATAAACAGAAGGCGAAGGAGCAATGAAACGTAACGTACCGGGGTGGGAGAAGATGATGGCGTACCCGGATCCAATAAAGTCGTGGATCCGGATCTTGCCGTGGGTCGTCTCCAGCTCGAGATCCGGAACGGTGTCGCCGATCGTGAGCCCCGGCATCGTTTCAAATTTCTTCAACAGATTTCTGCTCCTTTTTCTTCTGCTGTTTTCCTCTGCTTGAGAATTTTGAGAGCGTGGATTGTGGGTTTAAATGGGTGCGCATTCGGGTTGCATGGGCTCCACGTGGCGGGGGTGTGGGCCTCGTGGCAGCAGGTGGGGACTTGCGTGCAGTTGCGGGCGGGCACTCGCTCGCCCACTTGCTGGTCCGCGCTGCCACGTGTAGGCGTTTTCTAGGAGAGTTTGAATTCTGCGTGGGGGTTTTGGCGGCATTTGGTGGGGCACATGCTTTCGCGTCCCATAAAATGTGCTGGCGGGGCAGGTTAAGAGCTCCAGCAAGGCCTGATAGGTTCTGGGCTGGAGCCGCTGGATCAACATTTAGGCCCCAAAAGATACCCCGCAATGTTTGGCCTGTTCGGGACTCTAGCAGTCTATACAGCCCATTAACAAAAGTTTTGATACTTACGGGTTGTTTGGTTAGGGGTAGAAGTGAGGAAGTAGTAATAGTTCTCTTTGAAACTTGAGAATTGGTCACTAAGTTTCCCGATTTTCGATGCTTGGATGTTTTTAGGAAGTATGACTTGAAAAATATTATGTCTTTTCTGTTATTTGGATGACAATGTGAAAATGGAAGCAGAAAAGTTCACCATAAAGTTGATCACAAAATAATATTAAAATAAAAATTAATTAAGAAAAATAAAAATTGGGCTGTAATTAGAATGCAAGTGAGATTTACATGATCAAAAATTAACTATTTTGATCTACAACTTATTATAAATGAGATTTACATGACTACAAAATTTACTGTAGTACCATGGAAGTGAGGACATGATTATTTAAAAGAGAAAAGAGAAAAGGAAAAGAGTTTTCTCGTTTTATTTTCCAGTGTTTAGATAGACAGGTAAGTGAGAAATGACACTTCCTCATTTTCTTATTTCCGCCCACTTCCTTGAATCCAAACAGCCCCTTAGGCGCATCTCAAGATGGGTAGCGTAGAAATGGACTTCATGACAAGACCAACAACATAGTGTGTGTGTGCGCGCGCGCGCGTGAGAGAGAGAGAGAGAGGGAGAGGGAGAGAGAGAGTAGGGATTTGGACGTGAGAGGCTGGATTTTATGGTTTTTTTTCCCTTTGTTTGTACTGTGTTTTAAGGAAAAGATCGGGGTCCTGTTGGGCAATCAGTGCGACAACGGAGCCTTGAGAGCCCATGTCAAAAGAGCTTCCTCTTCTTTCTTTTTGTACTCCCCTATCAAGTAGTGTAAAATCAAAATATCCAATAAGTATAAGCATTAACCCTCTATGAAAAGGAGGTGATCAAGTCGCACCTTTCAGTACAGCTATCATGTTACAGAAGGTTGGGGGAAGTCCCATGGGTGCTGCTTCTCTTGTACAGTTTCAGGACGCTGTCGACTCATCCGGTTTGCTTGAAATGAACCACAATGGTGATCATCTGACTTGGTGCAATGGTCAAGAGGGTGTTAGCCATATCTATGTCGATCCGTAGGTTTTTCCTTTTGGATTGATTGGATATTGTGACGCCTCGATCCTGCGGGTTCGAAGACGTCACTGCGACATATATACGCAGGTCAGAAATACCCTCACGTATATACGCTAAGCAGCAGCACAGGCAAGAATCATAGGGGAAACACAGTGGTAATATACATTCCAACAGAAAAGTACAAGTACATGGTTACCACAGAGAGTGATACAACATTACAAGAATATTACATCACTAGAAAATACAAAAGTACAATACATGAAGAGATATACAAAAGCTGAGAGGTGCTCACGAGCATCAAGAGGGACCTCGAGAGCCAATCAGGAGAAGAGCTGGGAGGAAGGGCTACGGCGACGTCCAAGCTTCTGCTGTACTCTGACCGTCACGGAAGAATCCGCTGCACGCTTTGATCAGCTACAATAAGGCCACCAAGTTTCGGGCTCTAAAATCTGGATATGAGAATCTAGGGTTGTTAGATGCAACCCCGCGAGCACATACGATAAATCCAAGTGGCGTGCATATCAGGTATATGTGTACAGGAAAGATGTATCGTGAATATAAGCACATATAAACATGAAATGAAACAATAAGTAAAGTAACTGTAACGGTCCCAGTTAAAATTTTCCATTTAACCACAATTATCTCGTACAATCTAAGCGTGGGACCCATCAAGGTATAATGCTTCCATTATAATCATCAGAAAACTCTACACTATACATCAGAAATTCCACTAAAAATAACATGTATGATCAAATCATGACTTATCATGCCAACACATATGGTTCGATAATCCGTAAGAAACGCAGTCTATAATTATCATATCAAAGTATATATATATATATATACCAAGTTAGAGTCCAACACCAGGTCCTTTAAGATTTACAAGTCAAAGACGACATCCAACTAAAAGTGCGCATGTTTATACAAAATCATACAAAAAGTACTTTTAATACAATGGCTCCGGTGGTGCTTGTCCCGCACATTTGCCCTTAAGCGGGTCCTTTGCCCTTATCCAAACCTGAAGGTGGAATTAAAATAGAGTGAGCTTGACAGCTCAGTGAGTAAAACAAGATTTAAGCATTGCCTATCAAGTAGGTCTACATGGCTAAATTATCCGGTTGACAAGCGTATCATTATACTATTTTTATAAAATTTGGTTATTAGCCAAGAACCCAATCAGAACACATTAGCAAGACTTTCCTAGTCGACTAGGCCACCCTATAGTCGACTAGGACTACCTATAAGTCGACTAACTCTAAAGCTATAGTCGACTGATTTCACTCCACACGTATCTGCTTCTCTGTTGGCTGCCAGGGACTTATGTAGTCGACTACCTGATTGGTTGCTAATGTTGCATATTTAATGTCACATTTCAATACTTATTTTAGAATAAAAGCCTGCATTATCTTAATTATTTGTTTAATTTATTTGCAGGCCCAATTCTTTAAGGAGATGCAGAAAAATGAGCCCAAAGCCCACAAAAATTCTGAATTAAATCAGAGTTAATTCACACTCAGTAAATCAGGGAAAAATCAAGAGGTTGAAAACTGGTTGAGAAGAATCCTCTCAGAATCGATCGGTTGAAGCAAAGATCAAGCAAGTTTGATTCAGATTCTGACTGGATACATTTTAGTATTCGAATCATAACGTTTACTACAGAATCTCAATTCTGATGATTCAAGATGATCCAGAAAGCAGACTGACAGAGTTATAACTCTTATGTTGATTATTATTTCTAATTCTGTCAGTTGTTAAGTGATATTCAGCAATCAACAAGCCAACAAACAGCAGATCAGAACTGAATATCCACCTCTACCCCCTCCATTTCTCCTATAAATACCTGCACTCAAAGGCAAAAGGGAGGCCAATGCAGAGATAGGATTTAGCTTAGTTTTCATTTCTTAGTTTAGGTTTTTAGTCTTTCTTTTTATGTAATTTTAGTTTTCATTTGTGTAATTCAGAGGAGATCGACTTTCATCGAAGAACAAGATTGAAGGTTGAGCTGGAGTGACACCGGTGTAAGACTTGTTTCTTTTCTTTGATTGTAATGAAATCGAATCAAAGTTCTTTTTATATGTACTTCTTTTCAGTCTTCTTCTTCTTCTTCTTTTCTATTTTACCTTTCTTTTTGGTACAACTGTCTTCCAAGTGAGTCTAGAAGCATCGAAAGAGCCTTGCCATTGCGAGTGCCATCGATAGCTCATGACGATGGAGTAGAGTCTCTCTCTGTATCATTTCATTCTTGAAGTAGTCTTGATGATGTAATGTGGATGAAGACCAACACTCAAATCTTATGGGCTATACGCTGAATGCCTCCACTTCAAGGTAAAATCGTCGCTGCAGACTCAAGGTAAGCTTTTGACGAAGAGAAGGTAAGCAATTGTTTTTATTTCTTTTCTTTTATTTCTGTAAATTAAATCACAAACACAATACCTCTTCTAAATCATCCTTTTCACTTCCAAATCGTTTTCTTTCTTCTCCACTTTGCTTTTCATCATTTTCTGATTTTCCACCTTCTTCATCTTTATTATTCTTCTAACTTTAACTATAACTTTCCTTTTCTTTTTCTTAACTTTAAAACAGAGAGGAACCTTCGCTTAGTTTTGATAACGATTTCAATAAAACTGTAAACGCTTCCATCGCAAACCCTCCTTGTGGATCACGACCCGCTTAGCCACTTGCTATAGCGGAAGAATTGAGCACTTGCACATTCTCTTTTTAAGTTCTATAATCTCGTATTTTTTGTGCAGGTTTAACCTCAATCACTACCCTTCCTGGTATAGTCGACTACTCAAGTACTAGTCGACTTGAAGGTCCCCTATAGTCGACTAGTTATGGGTCAGAAGTTGTGTTACTCTCTGTATGTGTAACACCCCATTCCCAGTATACGTGCACAGTTACGTATCCTGATTTTTGAGCATATTTTCTTCTATTATTATTATATTTATTTTCTACTATCCTTACTCATATAGCAGTACTGCATGATTTGATCTGTTTGGTATTCAGGTTTGACTAATTTTAGTTTCAAATAGTATTTTCCAATATTCTAGATTTTTCATGATTTCCTGGAATTTTCGGAATTTAATTATAAATCTTCAAAACCGGTGTCGGCCAGTATCATTGGTTGATTCCAGGAATTTTAATTTTGCAATTGGAATCAAATTTCTGGATTCCGCTTTCACATTCCATCTTAGAATTATGTTTTCATTCTTAGGGTATTTTCTGGGAATTTTCTGATTTTATCAAAAATTCAGCCTACCCGGTGTAGACACCGATCCCAGTATATTCCAGGATTTTTATTTTGAAACTGAGATAAAATTTCTGAAAACCGATTTCACTATAAATCATTTTATAATATTTATGATTTTTGTGAATTTTTGGATAGCATTCCAAGATACTTCAATTTTTAGTCATTCCTGGAGTTTTCGGTATTTTCCCAGATACCGAGAACTTATCCAAGTTTTCCACTTCTCTCTCTCTCCATTTTTTTTCTCTCTCTTCCTCAAACACGATCTTAGCCAGCCAGGTTCATCATTTAATGCAGCCACCCTCTCCATGCTGCATTAAATGCGTATGGGCTAATTCAACTCAAGTCCAAATCACCCATGCCTTGTCCTTTTCCTTTTGAAAC
Organism: Agave tequilana; assembly: GCA_038442645.1. NCBI lineage: Eukaryota > Viridiplantae > Streptophyta > Magnoliopsida > Asparagales > Asparagaceae > Agave > Agave tequilana. The sequence continues at coordinate 107,113 of JAVJIF010016698.1, read as the reverse complement.
GCCACCCTCATGTGAAGGGCGCCACTTTGAAACGCAAGTTTCAAATGGATGGCAACATTATATTATCATTATGTCACTATTCCCACCTTTATATATATATGTGTGTGTACACATTTTCTCTCTCTTCAATAATTGCTCTTCTCCTCCTTTTCTAGCAGCCAACGCCAACAACAAGTCTTGGACGCAGCATTGTTGTATGGGAAACGCAACCTTGAATGAAAGCATGTTTCATTCATTAGGTATGGGATTATTTTATTATTTTTCCCTCCTATATATATATATATAACCACACCCCTTTTGTTTCTTCCTCTCCTTTGCACTTCTTCTTTCTCTTCTTGATTCCTGCAGCCTCCAACAGAGCAAGGAGAGAAACTCCTTTGGCCTCCATCATCTCCACCATTCCTTCATCAAGCATCGTCACCACCACCATCTTCTTCAACCTCTCTCCATCACTTTGTGAAGACCGGCCTCTCCTTTGGGTTTGGGGCCGTGTTCTTCTCGGTTGACAGGACTCGAGGCCGGTGCCCTCCTTTTGGTTTGGGACCGAGCTTCATCACCGTAGATTTTCCGGTAATCGTTCACGATTATTCCGGTGATCGTTTTGGTGATTGACTTGGCAAGGGATCATCTTCTTCACTTGGCACTCTTGCTGGACATTGGACGCGTTCTAGGCGAGTAATTCTACTCGCCAAGACTTGGATATTAATTCTATAACTTGTAACATATCAACAAACTCAGCCCTCAAACATCAGGACTTGCTTTCTGTTCTGCACCCATATTAGTCGACTTGGCCAGCCCATTAGTCGACTAACTTTTCACCCTGAAACGCAGTTTTCTGAAGACCCAACCTATTAGTCGACTAACCTATTTCCTATAGTCGACTAACCCTCTGCTGGAAACGCAGTCTTAGAAACGCAGCTTCTATATAGTCGACTACCCCCTTTTCTATAGTCGACTGACTTTCTCCTGAAGACGCGACTTTGAGAGACGCGCTCTTTCTTGAAACGCGGCCCACTCTTTCATTCCTTGTTGATTAACTCTTTCTGGTGAGACGCGGACTTGTGAAACGCGGATTCATGAGACGCGGACTTATGACAAGACGCGGATCTGTGAAACGCGGCTTCACGAGACGCCGTTTTGCGAAATGCAGCAGACTAGTCGACTCCCCCAATTACCCTAGTCGACTAACCCTTTTCTGAAAACGCGGATTTCCGAAACGCAACCCTACTAGTCGACTTGCTTTTCCTCTATAGTCGACTAACCCTTTATCAGTCGACTAATTACCTTCCCTAGTCGACTAATCTTGGCTAATTACTCTGATTTATCATTTTCTTGGGAATAAATCTTATATGCATTATATATTGTTATTTCATGACATGTTACTTGATGAATATCACCTCTTATCATGCTATCTATTAACACAAGGCATGATACACCTTACTCCTGTAATTATCACTGTAACGGGAATGATAACCGGACTTCATGATTTACCAACTTGATTACATGATAGCACGAACCAGTACTCCTGATATACCTATATTCCTGACATGTTCCTGCTCATTCCCGAAATTTGATAATTATCTAATAAACCATAAAATGAGACAACTTACATTGGGTCGGGGGAAAACATGCGGCTATCAATATGTGTTCGTGTTTACAGTGGTATTAGGTATGTTGTGCAACTAAGTTTCCGGTCTGACCTGTGGGCCTCCAGGCGACCGAGGGGAGTGCTGGCTCCCTCATTCCTGGTACCATCATGATAAGGGCATACAATAAGTCCCTCCTGTTTGCCTTGCGGCAGGTTCCGTCCACCAAGCAACGGAACATCCTGGGCCGTGGTCCCGGGTATGTACGGGACCCACTGTAAACATAGTTCGTTGATACCCCCGCTGGTTTCCAATAACAACCTTGCTTTACTGGGATATGGATCTATGTGTGCTGGGACGCTAGTCCACATAGCTAGATATCAGGGTAAGGTGAGCTATAATAATGATAATGATAAAAGACGCTAATTGTGGGTGTGGTATGCACCTGGATTACGGTGACATGAGATAAAGGTATATAGATGAGGGTTTCCTTGTTTGGATTATTCCCTCGAGGTACTAGTCTCGTGAAGCCGTAGTTTAAGTGTATACATTGCCCATCCGTTTATATTATGTTGTGCTCCTTTTACTTGCTGGCTGATTTCACATGTTATCGTACCAACTCTCATGCTCATGTTTCTTTTGCCACTCGGCTGTTACCTGCTCTACTTGTTGGGAGGTCCTGACTCCCTTGAATTTGTATGTTCAGGTTCCGAACCTTGGATCGAGGTGGAGCCTTCTGTGGAAGACCAAGCTCTCCTTTTTGAGCAGACTGATTAGTTTCGGTTGCTGTCATCCCAGACTTTCCTTTTGGCTCGCGGGACCTTTCTTCAGCTCGTGAGCATCTTTGTAATTATCTTGTAAATCGTATTTTGAGTTTGGCTGTGATATATGATGCATGCGATATGTAAATATATGTCACATTCTGTGATAACCTTGTACCTTGTACTTCTTATGTTGGCATATGAAAGGACGCTACGCTTTGTCGTACTCTGGTTCTTGTCTGTACTAATGCTTAGCGTATATACGTAAGGGTATTTCGGACCTGCGTATGTACGTCGCAGTGACGTCCCCGTACCCTCCGGACCGGGGCGTTACAGTATGTCACCTATAGTCGACTACCCTTCCTGGTGTAGTCGACTACACAATTTATTAGTCGACTTGTAAGTCGACTGTAGTCGACTAATTATTTCCAAAACAGGTTGTTAACTCTCTGTTTGCTCTCTGTATCAGGGGTTAGTCGACTACAGTCTGTCTGTAGTCGACTAACTCTCTTTTCCAGCAGTTTGTCTGCCTAAATATCACACTTATAGTCGACTTATCCCAGGGACCAAGTCGACTAACCTACATAAAATTTTGCCTGTAAGAAGTTATTCCAGATTAAACACTTAGGATTTTATGTATGATTATATCATAGGATTTCTATCTTAGCAATATCCATATACTTATTAAACACACACACTGTGCTCCCCCTTCGGCCTCCTCCGGTTCAACCCGGTCCCTTCCTCCTATAATCATTTCACACAATAAATTTCCCCCTTCAACCACCTCCGGTTCAACCCGGTCCTTTCCTCCAACACATTATCGTATAATTTCCCCTTCTACACCTCCGGTTCAACCCGGTCCCTTCCTCCCGAGTACAACAATCATATCATCATATAATATCAATATGCAAAGACATATAAGGTGGCAACAACATGCGAGCTTTATAGTCTTTATTTTAACATATAACAATATCATGGATTCATGAACGAAAATGAGTAAGTACTTGTGGAATTGTAAACACATGAGTCTTTATGAGGTAGCTAGCCTTTCTTGATATCACAAAATATGCATGATCCCAAAAATATACATAGTGTCAAGTACCTTGTTTATCTCTTACGTTTCATTTCATTTCCTACTTTATCCTACTTATCATGTCATTAGGATCCTCATGTTCTACTCACCCTTTGAAGTGGTATGCTCTACCTCAAGTTGATATCCCGCTACAACGGAGTCTACAAGTCATAACGCCAATATTAGTTCATAATTAACGAAAATGATACAAGAGGGTATAGTCTTAGGAGTGTTTTCTTACCGTTCGACCAATGACACTCCCTTGACTCTTTCTAACGGTTCCTTGGAGGAATACGGGACTTTTCTTGTATGTGGACTGAAGAAAATCAAGTGGGGAGTTGAGATGGAAAAGGGGTGTTTTTATATAAGAGAAATGGGAGAAATGGGGGCTGTTGGCTGTGTTTTGTTGCTGCTGTGCTGCTGGTTTTGCTGTGGCTGCTGTTGGCTTTTGCTTTTGCTGCAGCTGCTGCTTTTTGCTGCAGCTGCTACTGTTTTTGCTGCAGCTGCTGCTGCAGCTTTGCTGCTGCTGCTGGTGCTGCAGGAAAGAGAAGAGAGGGAGAGAGTTTGTGAAGAGAGAGAGGGAGTTTGATCAAATGAGGTAAGTCTCTTCGCCCCTCCCCTATTTATAGCCTCTAATTTCCCATAAGAATGTGCCAAGTGTCCCCTACTCAACCCATTACTCTACCCTACACCATGCCCTATGACAAGCTCCATGCCTCCCCCCCTCTCCATGAGGTACAAGTATGGTGAGAGGTGGTAGTAAGTCAAACACATGTGGGGTATTTCTATATCTATATACATGGGTGTATACATACCTATGTATTCATCTTATATACATACACACTTAAATAGCATGAATTAAATAAGGTGTCTAGCATGCATACCATTTCCCATTACCCCTTTAGGGTATGATTATTTAGGAAAAGTGATGTTTAATTAAGGTAGTGTTACATTCTACCCTCCTTATGGAAGTTTCGTCCTGGAAACTTAACGTACCTTGGAACAAATGTGGATAGGCCTTTCTTATCTCCTCTTCCAGTTCTCAAGTGGCTTCTTCTATGTTTTGATTTCTCCATAAGATCTTGACCAAGGAAATATTTTTGCTTCTCAATTGCTTCTCCTTGCGATCAAGAATTTGCACTGGTTCTTCTGCGTAAGACATGTCTTCTAGTATTTGCAGGGGTTTATAGGAAATTACGTGATCAAGATCGGGCACATACTTCCTCAGCTGGGAGACATGAAATACATTGTGCATCCTTTCCAAGGCGGGAGGTAGGGCCAAACGATAAGCAACCGGTCCAATTTTATCCAGTATTTCAAACGGACCCACATATCTAGGGGCTAATTTGTTCTTACCGCCGGTGCGTCTCACTCCCTTCATTGGGGATACCTTCAGAAAAACACTATCCCCTACCTCAAACTCCAGTGGTCTGCGACGATTGTCTGCATAAGCTTTCTGTCTGCTCTGGGCTGCTTTCATCCATTCCTTGATTAGCTTGATCTTCTCAGTAGCCTCTTGAATTACATCAGGGCCGAACAGTCTTCTATCCCCAACTTCCTCCCAACAGATTGGTGATCTACACCTTCTCCCATACAATGCTTCAAATGGAGGCATACCAATAGTGGACTGATAACTATTATTATAAGCAAACTCCACTAAATAGTTGTCCCAACTTCCCCCAAAATCTAGTACACAAGTCCTCAACATATCTTCCAATATTTGAATGGTCCTTTCTGACTGTCCATCCGTTTGGGGGTGGGCTGCTGTACTGAGTTGCAATTTAGTGCCCATAGCTTTGGACAAGCTCTTCCAAAATCTGGATTGAAATCTAGGGTCCCGATCTGATACAATGGATTCAGGTACTTCATGTAATTTAATTATCTCTCGGACATATACCTGAGCCAATCTTTCCATTGAATAATTGATCCGGATAGGCAGAAAGTGGGCAGATTTAGTGAGTTGTCTACCACTACCCAGACTGTATCCAGTCCTTGGGACGTCCGAGGAAGTCCAGTGACGAAATCCATAGCAATTTGACTCCACTTCCATTCAGGAATAGATAAAGGCACCAACAAACCTGGGGGCTTCTTATGTTCCGCCTTCACTTGTTGACAGACTAAACACTTGTGGACAAAATTAGAAATGTCTACTTTCATTCCATCCCACCAGAAGTTATGACACAGATCTTGATACATTTTTGTGCTCCCTGGATGAGCAGTATATGGTGTACTATGAGCCTATTTCATTATTTCTTCTTTGATCTCTGTCACATCTAGCACACATAGTCTGCGTCCGAATCGCAGTACATCTCCTTCTATTTGAAACTCCTTGAGTTCTCCTTCTTGTACTTTCTTCATAATTTTCTTTATTTGAGTATCTCCTTGTTGGGCCTCTTTGATTTTGTCGTATAGATTAAATTGAATACTTACTTGATTCAGTTGGTGTTTAGAATTAGAAGGGTCAATGACTCGCACTTCTATTTGCATTTCCTCTAGATCCCTTAATATTCTTGCTTGACGAGTCATTAAGGCGGCTAGGGTCCCTCCTGATTTCTGGCTCAAAGCATCAGCCACCACATTGGCTTTCCCAGGGTGGTATTGGATAGTAATATTATAGTCCTTCATTAGTTCTAACCACCTCCTTTGTCTCATGTTCAGTTCTTTTTGTGTAAAGATGTATTATAAACTCTTATGATCAGTAAAGACTTCACAAGACACTCCATACAAGTAATGTCGCCAGATCTTTAAAGCAAAAATCACAGCGGCTAATTTCAAGTCATGAGTGGGGTAATTTCTTTCATGGATCTTCAATTGTCGGGATGCATAGGCAATAACTTTTTCATGTTGCATTAACACACATCCCAATCCCAGTTTTGATGCATCACTAAAAATGGCAAATCCTTCAGTCCCCGAAGGTACAATTAAGACAGGAGCAGATGTCAGCTTAGTTTTAACCTCCAGGAAGCTCCTATCTTGTTCTTCTCCCCATGCAAACTTCTTATTCTTTCTAGTTAATTGGGTCATTGGTGCCACAATTAGAGAAAATCCTTCTACAAATCTTCTGTAGTACCCAGCTAATCCCAAGAAACTTCGAACTTCAGTAACATTAGTGGGTCTAGGCCAGTCTCGGATTGCCTCGATTTTTACCGGGTCTACTGATATTCCTTCCTTAGATATAATATGGCCAAGAAACCCTACTTGCTCTAGCCAAAATTCACATTTCTTCAATTTTGCATAGAGTTGCTTCTCTCTCAAGATTTGAAGGACAATTTTAAGATGTTTCTCGTGATCTTCTGTATTCTTTGAATAGACCAGAATATCATCTATGAATACCACTACAAACTGGTCTAGATATGGTTGAAACATCCGATTCATTAAGTCCATAAATGCTGCCGGGGCATTAGTGAGTCCAAAAGGCATGACTAGAAATTCAAAGTGTCCATATCTTGTCCGGAAAGCCGATTTGGACACATCTTCAGGTTTGACCTTCAACTGATGATACCCCGATCTAAGGTCTATCTTAGAAAATACACAAGACCCTTGTAATTGATCAAATAAGTCATCGATTCGAGGAAGAGGGTACCTATTCTTGATAGTTGCCTTATTCAATTTCCGGTAGTCAACACATAGTCTCATACTTCCATCCTTCTTTTTTACAAATAGTACTGGTGCTCCCCAGGGAGATACACTTGGCCGAATAAAACCTTTGTCTAATAAGTCCTGCAATTGAGTTTTAAGTTCTTTCATTTCTGTAGGGGCCATACGATATGGTGCCTTAGAAATTGGGGCAGTACCGGGTATTACATCTATTGTAAATTCTACTTCTCGATCTGGGGGCAGGCCTGGTAGGTCTTCCGAGAACACATCAGGGAACTCATTCACAATTGAAATAGTCTCAATTTTTATATCAGTTCTGGTGGTATCCAATACTGAAGCCAGAAATCGTTGGCACCCTTTCTTCATTAACTTGGTGGCTCTGATGGCTGATATGTGAGGTATATCATAACTAACTTTTTCTCCTTCAAAAATCAACTCCGGCGTCCCTTCCATTTTAAAGATAATCCTCTTCTTATTACATCCACATGGGCACTACAGGCAGACAACCAGTCCATTCCTAGTATGGCATCGAACTCCATTTCGCCTAGCTTAATCAAATCAATAGATGTTTTCATTTCTCCAATTATCACTTCACAATTCACATATCTAGTGCTAGCTATCAAATTTTTCTCTATGGGTGTGGACACAACCAACTGAAATCCTAGGGGTTTTGATACTTGATTTAGCTTATAAGCAAAAGCACTAGATACGAATGAATGAGTAGCTCCAGGGTCAAATAATGCATGGGCAATATGTCCTGATATGGAGATCATACCTTCCACCACTACATTTGAGGCCATTGCTTCCCGGTGGGTTAATGCGAAAGTTCTTCCTTGCACCCGCGGTTGCTGAACCGATGACTGAGTTGCAGCAGGACGTGGGGCATTACTGGGCTGCATGAAGTTGCTAGCTTGTCCTCTGGGAGGATTCGTCCTCATGGTTGGCCTCCCACTTCCTCTACTCTGCCCTTGGCTTCCGCGCCTTGTCGGACAATTTTTCCTTAGATGTCCCACCCCTCCACAATTAAAATAAGATCTATCTAGGAGGCAGTTTCCAAAATGGTTTATTCTGCACCTCTGACACTAGGGAGCCTCCGAGATTCTGGGATGGGATGCAGAGGTAGCTTGTGTCTTCGAGGGAGTGTCTCTGTTTCTCAACCATGTTCTCCCGCCTCTGGCCCCTCCTCCTCTATGAAAAGTGGTATTAAACCCAGACCCCTTGCCACTGGTGGATCCTGATGCCATTATCATTGGAGGTCCTTGATATCGGGGGCGCTTAGAGTTGGGAATTTCTTCCACCCAGTCTTTCTGACCTTCTAGCATGTCCATTTCTACCTCCAAAGCTCTTTCTACTGCCTGGAGGTAATTCCTCAGTTGTAATGGAATCAGTCGGCCACGAATCTCTGATCTTAGGCCCTTTACGAACCTCTTCATCCTTTCTGCTTCACTCCTTACCAAGGCATCAGCATACCTGGATAGCTGAGTGAATTTCTGATCATACTGGGACACATTCATAGAACCATGACGTAGTTCCAAGAATTCTGTCGCCATCTTATCTCTGGCCGTCTCCGGGATGTATTTCTCAGTGAATTTGTTCACCAAGAATTCCCAAGTGATTGATTCCCTTGCATTCTTCATACTATGCTTCACTGTCCTCCACCAATATTCCGCTTCCTTTTGGAACATAAAAGAAGAGAAGGATACCCTTTGTTCATCAGTGCAGTTCATAACGTCCAGGATCTTCTCTATTTGGAGAAACCATGCTTCGGCTTGTAAGGGGTCCGCCTCCCCTTCAAATACGGGCGGTTTCATCTTCTGAAACTGCTCCAGTACTCAGTGGGAGTTGTTGTTACTCGTTCTAGTCATTAATTGTGCGAGCCACTCCGGCATCACCCCTGGAGTTTCCTCGTTCCCTCCTATTCGAACTTCAGAGTCTTCATTATCGTCCACGGGGTGCGCGCTCCCCATCATACTGTAGTGTGTCGTATCGAGCGACAGGGACTCATTAGGTGGTAGCTGGTTAAGATCCATGCGTTCTTCCTAAAAAAATAAGGGCGTCTAATCAACGTACTACATAATTAGAAATGAATTGGGATAAAACTTTAGTCTCATGCAATCATGTTAATAACATCACTTTTACAAACAAGCAACTTGTTATATATATATATATATATAGGTACATTCATCATGGATACAAAAGGTGTTATACTGACATGCCTACCTTCTTGGATATCCGGACTAACCCATGTGCATTCATTTTATATATGCCAGGGTACATACAACAACCCTAAGGATATCCATCATCTAACATACTAGGCCTATACATATATATACATCAAAAAGTGTCGTCTCAAAGGTTCACCCTTCATAGGGTAGAGTATCCCCACTTGAATCTCCGTTAGTGCTGCTGCTATCATTGTTATCATCCATATCTTTCTTGGGGTCTTCTTCCGGTGACTCGTCCCCGGCACAGCACCAGTCGTCTAAATCATCATAAAGGTCCATATCATCTTCCACGTTTCGTTCCAAAAAACGCTTCCATATGTAAATCCTCTTCGGGTTTCTTCTTTTATTGTGCTAGAGTGCTCCGTCACTGCTATCTCAAGTGAATCTCCCACAAAGCTCTCTGTGTCAACATTGGTTGGTTCAGACTCATTAGATGCCTGAGACTCAACCTCCTCATAATCTACGCAGTTTAGGGGTACAATCGTTTTCGCTGGATCAGTTTCATCCGACTCGTACCCCCAATCCATGGAATCCGCCACCCAGCTCTCACTCGAGCTATCGGAGCTAGAGACTGGCCAATATACGTCGGAGTCCCCCATCTACATGTAAACAAAAAGGTCGTATCAATCTCAAGCCCATGAAATAGTCTCAACATACGGCTATCATCAAGAAGCAGCATATATAGACACACTTGTAACTATACTCATCCTTAGTCTACTCATAAGTCTCATGTCTTTAGAATAATTTAGATTCGATAGATAATTTAATGCATTTCCTTGTGACATAAGACTAACTACCTAACTATGATCACACGTCTGCACGTATAAACCTAACAACTTCGTCATCTCTTACTCCTTCTACTTATAAACCTTTGCTCTGATACCAACTGTAACGGTCCCAATTAAAATTTTCCATTTAACCACAATTATCTCGTACAATCCAAGTGTGGGACCCATCAAGGTATAATGCTTCCATTATAATCATCAGAAAACTCTACACTATACATCAGAAATTCCACTAAAATAACATGTATGATCAAATCATGACTTATCATGCCAACACATATGGTTCGATAATCCGTAAGAAACGCAGTCTACAATAATCATATCAAAGTATATATATATACCAAGTTAGAGTCCAACACCAGGTCCTTTAAGATTTACAAGTCAAAGACGACATCCAACTAAAAGTGCGCATGTTTATACAAAATCATACAAAAAGTACTTTTAATACAATGGCTCCGGTGGTGCTTGTCCCGCACATTTGCCCTTAAGCGGGTCCTTTGCCCTTGTCCAAATCTGAAGGTGGAATTAGAATAGAGTGAGCTTGACAGCTCAGTGAGTAAAACAAGATTTAAGCATTGCCTATCAAGTAGGTCTACATGGCTAAATTATCCGGTTGACAAGCGTATCATTATACTATTTTTATAAAATTTGGTTATTAGCCAAGAACCCAATCAGAACACATTAGCAAGACTTTCCTAGTCGACTAGACCACCCTATAGTCGACTAGGACTACCTATAAGTCGACTAACTCTAAAGCTATAGTCGACTGATTTCACTCCACACGTATCTGCTTCTCTGTTGGCTGCCAGGGACTTATGTAGTCGACTACCCTTCCTGGTATAGTCGACTACTCAAGTACTAGTCGACTTGAAGGTCCCCTATAGTCGACTAGTTATGGGTCAGAAGTTGTGTTACTCTCTGTATGTCACCTATAGTCGACTACCCTTCCTGGTGTAGTCGACTACACAATTTATTAGTCGACTTGTAAGTCGACTGTAGTTGACTAATTATGTCCAAAACAGGTTGTTAACTCTCTGTTTGCTCTCTGTATCAGGGGTTAGTCGACTACAGTCTGTCTGTAGTCGACTAACTCTCTTTTCTAGCAGTTTGTCTGCCTAAATATCACACTTATAGTCGACTTATCCCAGGGACCAAGTCGACTAACCTACATAAAATTTTGCCTGTAAGAAGTTATTCCAGATTAAACACTTAGGATTTTATGTATGATTATATCATAGGATTTCTATCTTAGCAATATCCATATACTTATTAAACACACACACTGTGCTCCCCCTTCGGCCTCCTCCGGTTCAACCCGGTCCCTTCCTCCTATAATCATTTCACACAATAAATTTCCCCCTTCAACCACCTCCGGTTCAACCCGGTCCCTTCCTCCAACACATTATCGTATAATTTCCCCTTCTACACCTCCGGTTCAACCCGGTCCTTTCCTCCCGAGTACAACAATCATATCATCATATAATATCAATATGCAAAGACATATAAGGTGGCAACAACATGCGAGCTTTATAGTCTTTATTTTAACATATAACAATATCATGGATTCATGAACGAAAATGAGTAAGTACTTATGGAATTGTAAACACATGAGTCTTTATGAGGTAGCTAGCCTTTCTTGATATCACAAAATATGCATGATCCCAAAAATATACATAGTGTCAAGTACCTTGTTTATCTCTTACGTTTCATTTCATTTCCTACTTTATCCTACTTATCATGTCATTAGGATCCTCATGTTCTACTCACCCTTTGAAGTGGTATGCTCTACCTCAAGTTGATATCCCGCTACAACGGAGTCTACAAGTCATAACGCCAATATTAGTTCATAATTAACGAAAATGATACAAGAGGGTATAGTCCTAGGAGTGTTTTCTTACCGTTCGACCAATGACACTCCCCTTGACTCGTTCTAACGGTTCCTTGGAGGAATACGGGACTTTTCTTGTATGTGGACTGAAGAAAATCAAGTGGGGAGTTGAGATGGAAAAGGGGTGTTTTTATGTAAGAGAAATAGGGGAAATGGGGGCTGTTTGGCTGTGTTTTGTTGCTGCTGTGCTGCTGGTTTTGCTGTGGCTGCTGCTGGCTTTTGCTGTTGCTGCTGCTGCTGCTTTTGCTGTTGCTGCTGCTGTTTTTGCTGCAGCTGCTGCTGCAGCTTTGCTGCTGTTGCTGGTGCTGCAGGAAAGAGAAGAGAGGGAGAGAGTTTGTGAAGAGAGAGAGGGAGTTTGATCAAATGAGGTAAGTCTCTTCACCCCTCCCTAATTTATAGCCTCTAACTTCCCACAAGAATATGCCAAGTGTCCCCTACTCAACCCATTACTCTACCCTACACCATGCCCTATGACAAGCTCCATGCCTCCCCCCCTCTCCATGAGGTACAAGTATGGTGAGAGGTGGTAGTAAGTCAAACACATGTGGGGTATTTCTATATCTATATACATGGGTGTATACATACCTATGTATTCATCTTATATACATACACACTTAAATAGCATGAATTAAATAAGGTATCTAGCATGCATACCATTTCCCATTACCCCTTTGGGGTATGATTATTTAGGAAAAGTGATGTTGAATTAAGGTAGTGTTACAGTAACTATACGAAAATCAGTTATATAAGCCCGCATTACCGATCCGTGAGATTAGTACATCGAAGGAATAATTCAAATAAGGAAACTCTCATATATATATATACCCTATAACTTACTGTAATCTGAGTTTATATAACCTGACTTTGCCTTCATAATAACAGAATAATTAAATAGAATGGAAGCAATCAAGTAATCCAACAAGATGACACAGGTATAAATGGTGAGAGCATAGATCAAGAGTATAACTAGTCAGTTATCAGGAGCATATTATTATTAAGTTATTAAGACTCATCTGATTTGTATACATCGGTATGCGTCCCATCCCATATATCTTAGCACACAGACCGGAGAGTAAGTTATTGGAAACTGATGGAGATTGACGAATCATGCTTAGAATGGGTCCCGTACATGCCTGGACAATGGTCAAGAAGTATCATGTACTGAGCCGGAACATACAGTTAGGTACCAAGACTTATTGTACGCCCGAACAGGAATAGGATGTTACGCTCCCACAGGAATAGGCCCAGGGGCTTATGGTACAACCGGCACGCAGGGGAGTAGGGATTCCAGTACACCCCACGAAAGCGCCTGGTGGCCTCCAGGTCGAATCCAAGTATATGGCCGCGCGACACTATAAGACCATCATAAAAACATGGAGACTATATCGGTACTCATCAGTTTCCCCATTCCAGTGTAAGTTATCTAATTATTATAATTATCCAATGATAATGTCCACAAGGTATTCGCAGTAATTCTATATTCATGGTTATCCTATTACGGGGATCAGCAGGAGTATAATATCAGGAGTTTCCCTTTATCATCGGTTCAGGAATACAGGAGTTCAGGAGTACCAAAGGTCTGGTAAGAGTATAATAATCATGTCAAGTTCCCGTAAAAGTGATAATCATGAATATGCAAAGTAATACAGGTGCCAAGTGTAATAGTATCCAGTCATGTGTCACAATATCAGGTCAACTGTACTAGTACCAGGTGATAGCATGTCAATTATCAAGTATCGTATACCAGGTGTCAAGTGATAACATGTCAAGTACCGGTGTCAGATATTAAGTGTCGAGTATCGGGTGTCAAATATAACACGTCAAGTGCCGGTGCCAGACATCAAGTGTCAAGTATAACATGTCAAGTGCCGGTGTTAGATATCAAGCGTCAGGTATCAGATAGCTAATATATCGGTGAGAGTCACAACATCAAATATCAGGTATCAACCAGTCACGTAACATGGTACAGGAGAATGGTATAAATAAACATTTCAAACACTTCACAACTGTCACGGTCCCAGTTTCTAATTATAGTATTAGGCTAACAAAACAAAATTTTCTTAAAAATTTTGGCGGCACCTCCCCTAAAAACATGGATTATACCATGCTACAACAACAACAATGTTGGCCCACAATGGCCCAAATACCACCAACATCACATTTCGGCGCACTTGGCCTACTTATCAACATAAAAAGGAAATCATCATCACGTTACTTCACATTCATCAATTATGTTCCATAATGAGTCACGACATTCATCCCAACAATACATAATATCAACCATGGCAGGGTCTAGTTCCCATCATCAACACTACTAAGATTACATTTCAAGTTCTTGTGTCTAATGGCCACACACAAGGCTTAGATTTTCAATGATAACACCCAAAACCACTTACATATACCAAGTTCTCATATACATACAATATGTACTATCAAAAGTAAACAAAATATAAGAAGAGACGATTGACCACAAGTAAAGTATGGGGGAGTCGATCAATCCTTTTTCTTAAGATTCAGAGTCTAAGTCGGCCTTTTACCTCTGTCCGAACCTGAAATTGTAAAAACAAAAATGAACGGAGTGAGCTTGACAGCTCAGTGAGTAAACAAATCTATATTGCTAATTCAATTACTTACATTAATAGGTTTTAAGTTGACATCTGCAGTTATTAGCGGATTTCCGCCTTACTCTCACATACATCTAAGATTTAAGATAAATGTCTCAGCTACCATGAACTTTACTTAGCTTTATCACAATTACATTTAACACAGTATAGAAAACAATTTACAGTTGTCACCGTCTTCCCCTCCTACCGGCTCCCGCTCGGCCCCTTCCTCCGAGTAATATATATAGTACATACATATACATAATGTAGTTGTCACCGTCTTCCCCCTCCTGCCGGTTATCGCTCGGCCCCTTCCTCTGAGTAATATATATAATACATATATATGTATAATGTAGTTGTCACCGTCTTCCCCCTCCTGCCGGTTCTCGCTCGGCCCCTTCCTCCGAGTAATATATATAATACATATATATGTATAATGTAGTTGTCGCCGTCTTTCCCCCTTCTGCCGGTTCTCGCTCGGCCTCTTCCTCCTAATAACATATACTTCATAAGTGTACATATCAAATAGAACAATAGGCCCATCACGATAAATTTTCGTGTTACAAGTAAAATACAACGGTATTATTTACGCATACAACACACTTTATTAATTCTATGTCCAAACTAGGTCTCTACTTGATGTTAGGCCATTACTTCATTCCGAAACCAAAGTGTCCCGTATGTGGTATGCGTACCCGCATCTTCTATATTTAATTAAGGAAGATTAGAATAAAGTTTTGCAAGTGTTTTACATACCCCTAAATTAGCTTAACTCCTATCATATGCTTGTTGGAATTTGGACAACACCTTACACAACGGGTCTACTTGTGTAGCCAAGATGCATCACAATTTGATCGTTCAACCATTCTAGTGTAGGATTTCGGTCATCTAAATTTTCTTGTTATAGAAGATAAGGTCTAATGCAATGCATACAAATCGTGATGTAAACACCCGTTTGTACTTTCTTGTCAACTCTCATTTCTCTACAATATTACAATACTACTTATAGTTAATTAGTATTCTAGTTTACTCACCTTGCTTCCGATGAGTGCCCCGGTGAAGAATTTCGCCTACTCCACTCCTCGAATTGAAGCCCTAAACAAAAATAGGCCTAATAATCAATTATCGATGCTCAAGCACAATTTAATCCAAGTAAAATTCATGGTTTACCTTTGCTTAAAATCTGTTTTCTTGATCTCTTAGTCTGAGATCCAGCTGCGCGAACTCCGCCGACTCCTCCCCGACCTCTGCCCCGAACCCCTCTCTCTCTCATGTGCAGGCGCGAGCCCCCCGCCTGTAGCGCGCCCCCCGCCTGCAGCGCGCGCTCGGCCCTGCAGCGCGCGCCCGCCTGCAGCGCGCCTGCCGCGCCCACCCTGCGCCCGCGCGCTCGGCTGGACTACCCCCACCTGTCGCGCCTGCCGAGCCCCCTCTTCCAGCTGCTGCTGCGCCTGCTGGGAAGGGGAAAAAAAAAGAAAAGGGAAGGGGAAAGAGTTAGAGTGGGGGAGAAGAGAAGGAGAGGGAGAGAGTGCTGCTGGTTTGTGGAGGAAGAAGGAGAATTTTCAGATCTAAAGCTTGAAGAGAGAGAGATGGTTGTGTTACTCTTCCCAAAAAGTCAAGGCATTAATCCCTCTCATGCCACCTCATAAGCTCTCTCCCCCAAGTCCCTCATCTTGCACCCACGTTGACACACACATCCCACTCTCTCCTATATCTCTCCAGCACAACAAAAGGTAATATAAAATTAGTTTTGTTATTTAATGAGGTCTTAAAGCAACCCCTATAGGAATTATGCAAAGTCCTCCATATAATTCATAGTATTTATAACCTTTGCCTCAACCCTTATGTATCCATCCCTATACATATATATATTTATATGTTATAATACATACGTATGTAGATATTATGTATTCCTGCTGTATTTCTCCAAACTAAAATTTTAATTCCTCAACCTAATTGTTAAAAATTATTTTAAATTTAGGTGTGAATCTGGATTAATTAGGAACAGTTGTTACAGTTCTACCCTCCTCAAAGGAGTTTCGTCCCGAAACTTAACGTACCTTGAAACAATAGTGGGTGAGACTTTCGCATTTCTTCTTCCGGTTCCCATATAGTTTCTTCAATCTTTTGACTTCTCCACAATACCTTTATTAAGGGAATCATTTTATTTCTCAATTGTTTCTCCTTACGGTCAAGAATTTGCACTGGCTCCGCCACGTAAGACAGGTCTTCTTGAATTTGTAGTGGCGAATATTTAAGGACATGATTGGGGTCCGATATGTATTTCCTTAGCTGTGACACATGGAACACGTTATGCACTTTCTCCATCTCGGGTGGTAAGGCTAACTGATAGGCCAATGGTCCAATTCTTTCCAATATCTCAAAAGGTCCAACATACCGGGGTCCTAACTTGTTTCTTTTGCCAATGCGCATTACACCCTTTATTGGGGATACCTTCAGAAAAACTTATCTCCTTCAGTAAATTCTAGGAGTCTCCGGCGTTGGTCTGCATATGCTTTTTGTCTGCTTTGTGCTGCCTTCATTCTCTTTCTTATTATCCGGATCTTTTCTGAGTCTCTTGGACCATGTTTGGTCCTAGTAACCTTCGATCTCCCATCTCTTCCCAACAGATTGGTGATCTACACTTCCTTCCATATAAAGCTTCGAAGGGTGGCATTCCTATAGTCGACTGGTAGTTGTTGTTATAAGCAAACTCTACTAAGGGCAGGTACTTCTCCCAATTGCCCCCAAAATCTAATGTACATGCCCTCAGCATATCCTCTAATATTTGAATAGTTCTTTCGGACTGCCCATCAGTCTGCGGATGTGCTGCAGTGCTAGGGTGTAGCTTGGTTCCCAGGGCTTTAGATAGATTGACCCAGAACCTTGACTGGAACCGAGGGTCTCGATCCGACACGATAGTTTCGGGCACTCCTTGAATTCTGATTATCTCTTAGAGATAGACTTGCGCTAACTTATCCATCGAATAATCTATTCGAATGGGTAAGAAATGCGCGGACTTTGTGAGTCGATCAACTATCACCCATATGACATCATGTCCACGAGGGGATTTGGGAAGTCCTGTCACAAAATCCATGGTAATGTGATTCCATTTCCATTCAGGGACTTGGAGTGGCATTAGCAGTCCTGGGGGTTTCTTATGTTCCGCTTTAACTTGTTGGCATATTAAACATTTCTGCACGAACCTGGCTATGTCATCCTTCATCCCTTCCCACAAAAATTTGCTCGCAGATATTGATACATCTTGGTTTTCTCAGGATGTGCTATGTAAGGGGTGCAATGGGCTTCCCTCATAATATGCTCCCTGAGTTCGTAGTCTGGGGGTACACATACTCTGCTTCCCTTCTTCAGTAACCCTTTATCGATGACAAAATATTGTGTTTCGCCTCTTTGCACTTTCTCGACATTCTTAGCTGTCTGCTCATCATTCTGTTGTGCCTGTTGGATCTTATCATAAAGATCAAATTCAACTCTAACTTGATTCATCTGACTGGTTCCAATTATGGTTTCCTTTAATTAAATCTCTATCTGCATCTTCTCTATTTCCTTTAGCAACCTGACCTGTTGAGTTAATAGTGTAGCTAAAGATCCTCCTGATTTCCGACTAAGAGCATCTGCCACTACGTTGGCTTTCCCAGGGTGATAATGAATGGTCAAATCATAATCTTTCATTAGTTCCAACCATCTTCTTTGACGCATATTTAATTCTCTTTGGGTAAATATGTACTTCAGGCTCTTATGATCTATATATATATATCACAAGATACACCATACAGATAGTGTCGCCATATCTTTAGAGCAAATATAACTGCAGCCAGTTCCAAGTCATGGGTCAGATAATTCTTCTCATGGTTTTTAAGTTGTCTGGAGGCATATTCAATTACCCTGTCATGCTGCATTAATACACACCCTAGTCCCGACTTTGATGCATCACTGTATATAACATATCCTTCAGTCCCAGAGGGCATGGCTAGGATTGGGGCCGAAGTTAGCTTATTTTTCAATTCTTGAAAACTATTCTCCTGGCTCTCTCCCCAATGAAATTTGAGATTTTTCTTGGTCAACTGTGATAATGGTGCCGCTATTCTAGAAAATCCTTCTACAAATCTTCGATAATATCCTGCCAGCCCTAAGAAACTCCGTACTTCTGAGACATTGGTGGGTCGAGGCCAATCCTCAATTACTTCTATCTTTGCCGGGTCCACCGATATTCCTTCTCTAGTAATAATATGACCAAGAAATCCAACTTTTTCTAACCAGAACTCACACTTTTTGAATTTTACATAAAGTTGTTTTTCCCTCAATAACTGCAATACTATCCTCAAATGCTTTTCATGTTCCTCTATGTTTCTTGAGTAGATTAGTATGTCATCAATAAATATCACTACAAATTTGTCTAGGTATGGCTGAAAGATTCTATTCATCAAATCCATAAATGCTGCCGGGGCATTAATCAGTCCAAATGGCATTACCAAGAATTCATAATGCCCATATCTGGTTCTAAAGGCTGTCTTAGATACATCCTCTGATTTGATCTTCAATTGATGGTATCCAGATCTTAGATCTATTTTGAAAAATACACTGGCACCCTGAAGTTGATCAAAAAGATCATCAATCCTCGGAAGTGGATATCGATTCTTGATAATGACTTTATTCAACTCCCGGTAATCTATACACAGTCTCATACTTCCATCTTTCTTCTTTACAAATAGCACAGGAGCACCCCAGGGTGATACGCTTGGCCGAATAAATCTCAGGCCTAATAATTCTTCTAATTGTTCCTTCAATTCTTTCATCTCTGCTGGTGCCATTCTATAGGGAGCCTTCGATATAGGCCCTATTTCAGGTAGGAGATCAATAGATAATTCTACTTCCCTATCAGGGAGTAAGCCTGGTAAATCCTTGGGGAACACATCAGGATATTCTCTTACAACTGTTATGTCTTCAATTCTTACTTCCTCTTTTTCCTTAGCTATCAATGTTGCCAAAAATCCTTGACACCCATGTCGTAATAATTTGGTGGCCTTTAAAGCTGAAATTATGGGAATGCTTATTTTATTCTTTGTCCCTTCAAACACATATTCTGGGGCCCCTGGCATTTTGAAGATTATTTTCTTTAGATGACAGTCTACATTTGCATGATATGTCGACAACCAATCCATTCCTAAGATGATGTCATATTCCATCTCTCCTAGTTTGAACAGGTCTGCTTGTGCGTTCATTTCTCCTATGATAATTTCACATCCTTTATAGTATACATCAGTGGTCAATGTTGTGCCTACCGGAGTGGACACCACCAGTTGAAAACTCAAAGGTTCAGGTATCTTAGTAATTTTTGTGGCAAAAGATGAAGAAATGAACGAATGTGTAGCACCGGAATCAATTAATGCTCGAGCAATTTTTTCAAATAAGAAAATAGTACCTTCAACCACTGTATTAGACGCCCAGACTTCCTATTGGGTCAAAGCATTCATCTTTCCTTGGGCCCTGGGTTGTTGCACTGAAGCCTGCGTCATGGCTGGTCGAAATATGTTGACAGATCGCCGAAAAGCTCCCGATGGTCTGGCTGTTGGGGCAATGCCTGAGGTCTGCCTGCCCGTCCCCCTAATAGCACCGGAATGTCCACGTAGTGTCGGACAATCCCTCCTCATGTGGCCCAGTTGGCCGCAGGCAAAACATTGCTTATTTGCTAAGCAGTTTTCGGTATGATTGCGGTTGCATCAAGGACACCACATTCCTCCTACAAAATTTTGACGTGGATAAGATGTGTGTGGCGAGTTTTGGAAGGACCCTGCATTCATGGGCCACGAGCCTATCATTGTTCTAAGAGTTGGTGTTAAAGAAGGTCCAGTTCCTCCGCCGAACCTGAAGCTGGTTGATCCAATTCTTGGTGTGCTGAGATATCGGAAGCGTTTGGCAGATGGTAACTCTTTAATTCTTACATCCTGATTTTCTTGCAGGTCTCTTTCAACTTCTAGAGCCTTCTCTACAGCCTGACTATAAATTTGCAGTTGGAATGGGACCAGTTGGCTTCTGATTTCTGGCCTTAAACCCCGTACAAACCTTTTTGTCCTATCTTCTTCTTCAGACACCAACTTACCAACATATCTTGATAATTGGGTGAATTTGATTTCATACTGGTTCACCGTCATTAGATCTTGTTTTAATTCTTGAAATTTCATTGCGAGCTTGTCCCTCACTACTCCTGGTATGTATTTCTCATTAAACTTTTTGACCAGAAATTTCCAAGAAATTTCTTCTCCCAAGGACTTGGCTCCAGTTTTAACCATCTCCCACCAACGTTCCGCCTCGCCTTGGAACATAAAAGAGGTGAAAGATACCCTTTGATCCTCAGTGCATTCCATAACGTCTAGTATTTTGCCAATTTGTCGAAGCCACTCCTCCGCTTGTATTGGGTCTGCTCCTCCTTTATATGGCGGGGGGTTCAACTTTTGAAACTGTTCTAGAGCCCTGCGTGGATTGCTTATAGTTGTTAACTGCATCAACCAATCTGGCATCCTATCAGGGGCTCTCTGGTCGGCATTGAATCGATCCATCATAGTCTCGTGATTGGTCGGAGGGTGGACACTCCTGACCGTACTATGGGGTGGGGCATTTCCTTCAGAATTATTATCCGGTGGAGGAAAATTTAGGTCCATCAATACCTAGAAAATTTAACAGTTCTTACTATCAATAAAATTCTTAAAATAAGGGAAAGTTTCATATACAAAACTACTACTATTATAACTTCAAAATATTTTTGTTATAAGATTTACATTGAAATGCTTACATTCATACAAAAGATGCAAGTCATATGTTAAGATACATCATTACAAGCATACAAGATCCCTCCCAAATTCCAAAATATGCAAGCACAAAAATATTCCTTCCCCCAAAATATTATGTACTAGACCCTCATTCATGGAGTGGTGTTTGAGTCAGTGAAGCTTTTATCCTTGCTATCGCCTGCTGAGGCTTCCCCCTTATGGACTCCTTCCTCCGGATCTTCTTCAGGATCCTCTTCCTCGGGGTCTTCTTCTGGATCCTCCTCCTCTAGTTCTTCTTCTTCTTCCATTATAGTGTCATCCTCACATCTCCAGTACTCGTTATCATCATATAGATCCATATCTTCAGCCCAGTTGGAATTTCATCAAATACCCCCATAAAATATCTTCCCAGAGGATTCCATCTCAGCATTGGATACGATTTCCTGGTCCTCAATCCCTGGCACATTTCTTATAATACTTTCGGCATCCCTGATGGTATCCTTATTGTTGTGTCCTACTACCCCCATCATATTTGCACTACCCTTGAGTCCACTAAAGATAGTTTCTGGATCAGTCTCATCCGACTCGTAATCCCAATCCATGCTATTTGCAATCCAACTCAGACTTTCTGTCTCCGAGCTCTCGGATGACAACTCTGGCATATCAGAATCTCCCATCTGTAAGGATAAAGTTGCATATTAGACTATTTACCTCCCCAAATTCTCAAAATATGGTAGATTAACTATGCATATATATATATATATATCAATAGGGAAAACTTGCAATTTATCTTACAGGATTCAGGTGTCTTCCAGTTGAGTTACCTCTGACTTGTCTGATATTTTACTTGCTCCCCAATCTCAGTGTCCCATACCACTGGAGATCCACACGATAGGCCCGCACCCCCCGTAGGATCCGTTCAAATTAGAGTATGCGGGTACCCGAATTAGAACGTAGGGGAACAGGTGAATATCACACATTTAGGGAACCCATACACCTAAAATTCCACTGTCTTATAGGACCCCCCCGTATGACTTCCACCAACATACATATAATGTGCATACAACTATACAATTAATCCGTACTCGCTATATCTATCTAAACTAACAACCTCGCTCTAATACCAACTGTCACGGTCCCAGTTTCTAATTATAGCATTAGGCTAACAAAACAAAATTTTCTTAAAAATTTTGGCGGCACCTCCCCTAAAAATATGGATTATACCATGCTACAATAATAACAATGTTGGCCCACAATGGCCCAAATTCCACCAACATCACATTTCGGCGCACTTGGCCTACTTATCAACATAAAAAGGAAATCATCATCATGTTACTTCACATTCATCAATTATGTTCCATGATGAGTCACGACATTCATCCCAACAATACATAACATCAATCATGGCAGGGTCTAGTTCCCATCATCAACACTACTAAGATTTCATTTCAAGTTCTTGTGTCTAATGGCCACACTCAAGGCTTAGATTTTCAATGATAACACCCAAAACCACTTACATATGCCAAGTTCTCATATACATACAATATGTACTATCAAAAGTAAACAAAATATAAGAAGAGACGATTGACCACAAGTAAAGTATGGGGGAGTCGATCAATCCTTTTTCTTAAGATTCAGAGTCTAAGTCGGCCTCTTACCTTTGTCCGAACCTGAAATTGTAAAAACAAAAATGAACGGAGTGAGCTTGACAGCTTAGTGAGTAAACAAATCTATATTGCTAATTCAATTACTTACATTAATAGGTTTTAAGTTGACATCTGCAGTTATTAGCGGATTTCCGCCTTACTCTCACATACATCTAATATTTAAGATAGATGTCTCAACTATCATGAACTTTACTTAACTTTATCACAATTACATTTAACACAGTATAGAAAACAATTTACAGTTGTCACCGTCTTCTCCCTCCTACCGGCTCCCGCTCGGCCCCTTCCTCCGAGTAATATATATAGTACATACATATACATAATGTAGTTGTCACCGTCTTCCCCCTCCTGCCGGTTCTCGCTCGGCCCCTTCCTCCGAATAATATATATAATACATATATATGTATAATATAGTTGTCACCGTCTTCCCCCTCCTGCCGGTTCTCGCTCGGCCCCTTCCTCCGAGTAATATATATAATACATATATATGTATAATGTAGTTGTCGCCGTCTTCCCCCCTCCTGCCGGTTCTCGCTCGGCCCCTTCCTCCTAATAACATATACTTCATATGTGTACATATCAAATAGAATAATAGGCCCATCACGATAAATTTTCGTATTACAAGTAAAATACAACGGTATTATTTACGCATACAACGCACTTTATTAATTCTATGTCCAAACTAGGTCTCTACTTGATGTTAGGCGATTACTTCAATCTGAAACCAACGTGTCCCGTATGTGGTATGCGTACCCGCATCTTCTATATTTAATTAAGGAAGATTAGAATAAAGTTTTGCAAGTATTTTACATACCCCTAAATTAGCTTAACTCCTATCATATGCTTGTTGGAATTTGGACAACACCTTACACAACGGGTCTACTTGTGTAGCCAAGATGCATCACAATTTGATCGTTCAACCATTCTAGTGTATGATTTCGGTCATCTAAATTTTCTTGTTATAGAAGATAAGGTCTAATGCAATGCATCCAAATCGTGATGTAAACACCCGTTTGTACTTTCTTGTCAACTCTCATTTCTCTACAATATTACAATACTACTTATAGTTAATTAGTATTCTAGTTTACTCACCTTGCTTCCGATGAGTGCCCCGGTGAAGAATTTCGCCTACTCCACTCCTCGAATTGAAGCCCTAAACAAAAATAGGCCTAATAATCAATTATCGATGCTCAAGCATAATCTAATCTAAGTAAAAATTCATGGTTTACCTTTGCTTAAAATCTGTTTTCTTAATCTCTTAGTCCGAGATCCGGCTGCGCGAACTCCCCTGACTCCTCCCCGACCTCCGCCCCGAACCCCTCTCTCTCTCTTGCGCACGCGCCTGCAGCGCGCCCCCCCCGCCTGCAGCGCGCGCCCGCCTGCAGCGCGCGCTCACGCAACGCGCCTGTCGCGCCCACCCTGCGCGCGCGCGCTTGGCTGGACTCCCCCCACCTGCCGCGCCTGCCGAGCCCCCCTCTTCCAGCTGCTGCTGCGCCTGCTGGGAAGGGGAAAGAGTTAGAGTGGGGAGAAGAGAAGGAGAGGGAGAGAGTGCTGCTGGTTTTTGGAGGAAGAAGAAGGAGAATTTTCAGATCTAAAGCTTGAAGAGAGAGAGAGAGAGAGAGATGGTTGTGTTACTCTTCCCAAAAAGTCAAGGCATTAATCCCTCTCATGCCACCTCATAAGCTCTCTTCCCCAAGTCCCTCATCTTGCACCCACGTTGACACACACATCCCACTCTCTCCTATATCTCTCCAGCATAACAAAAGGTAATATAAAATTAGTTTTGTTATTTAATGAGGTCTTAAAGCAACCCTTATAGGAATTATGCAAAGTCCCCCATATAATTCATAGTATTTATAAGCTTTGCCTCAACCCTTATGTATCCATCCCTATACATATATATATTTATATGTCATAATACATACGTATGTAGATATTATGTATTCCTGCTGTATTCTCCAAACTAAAATTTTAATTCCTCAACCTAATTGTTAAAAATTATTTTAAATTTAGGTGTGAATCTGGATTAATTAGGAATGGCTGTTACAACAACCATATTTATAACAATAATAATAAATTAGTTTATTAATTAGCCATGCGAAGCCGGGCGAAACGGGAGCAAATCTAGGCATACCTGGAATAATAT
This sequence comes from Agave tequilana, assembly GCA_038442645.1. Taxonomy (NCBI): domain Eukaryota; kingdom Viridiplantae; phylum Streptophyta; class Magnoliopsida; order Asparagales; family Asparagaceae; genus Agave; species Agave tequilana. The sequence continues at coordinate 81,998 of JAVJIF010016698.1, read as the reverse complement.
CGGCAGACAGATATACATAAAACATGCTAATTTTAGAAACCACTCGTATACCATATACCAACTCGCATAATGAGACACCATGTATTAAAAAGCAAGATAATAATTATTAGGCATGTAACAATGGTAATAAAGTAAGAGATGTACTCGCCTAACGCCGGAACGAAATACCGAGTAAAATCCGGGAAAAATTCGCGAACACGTTCAAGCAAGCTACTAACCCATGTATTAATATAAATATATATAATATATATAAATATATATTAGAGAAAATAAGGGAGGAAAGAGAGATGATTAGTTAGAGAGAAAGAGAGAGTTTTGTTGGAATTGTTAAAAAAAGTAAAAGGAAAAGTGGAAAAGGGGAAGGAAAGAAATAAAGAAATAAAGAAGGGGGTATGTTGGTAAATATAGAGAAGTAATAAGTAAATGAGGGGATGGGTAAAATTGGAAAGAAGGGAAAAAGAAAGAAATAAAAGAAAGAAAGAAAAAAGGAAAGAAAGAAAGAAGAAGAAAGAAAGAAAAGGAAAAAGAAAAGGAGGGGGGTGGGCGCGCGACCTAGGGCCAGGGGGAGGAGATGGGATGGGGTGGAGTTTGGGTGGTGTTGGTTGTTTGGTGGAGTTGTTAGTGGTTGTGGTAGTTGTTGGTTGTGGTGGTTGTTGGAGGTGGTGGAAAGCTGGAGGAGGAGGAGGAGGAGATGATGGTTGGGGGTTTGGAAGTGGAGGAGGAGGTGAGTTGATGGTGAATTTAAAGAAGAAGAGGAAGTGGTGGGAATAGGTTTGATTGAAATTGAAGGTGGAGGAGTGATGGTTGAATGAAAAGGAGGTGGTGGAGTGGAGAGGGGGTGTGGGGGAGGTGGCGCCGGCGGGTAGGGAGGGGCGGCGGCGGCTCCGGTGGTGGAAGCAACGGCGATGAAATAGGAGTGTTGGTTTTGGTGGGAAATGAAAATGGAGAAGATGAGAAATGAGTAGGGAGAAGGAAAAGAAAGTTTATAGAGGGAAAAAGTGAGGGGGGAAATGAGTAGGGGTAGGGGGAGGAATGGGCTGCTGTTGCAGCCTATCATGCCCCTACAGGCGGCTGCTGCAGAAAAGGGGAGCGCAGGGTATGGAGGTGGAGTAAAAGGGAAGAAAAGAAAAGAAGAAAAATAAAAAAGGAAAAATAAGGAAAAAGAAAAGAAAATAATAAATAATTTTATTATTAAATAATTAATTAATAGAATATTCTTGGAGTTTAAAGTAGGGGAGTGGTGAAGGAAAAAGGAAGAAAGGATGGTAAATAATATTATTATTTAAATAAGGTAAAAATCAACTGTTTCAGAATCGTTCCGAAAAATTCTTAAAAATAGTAAATATTATTTTAAGAATTTAAGTGAAATCAGATTCGAGAAATTCAATTTAATTTTCAAATTAAAAATCCTGAAATATTCTGGCGGCACCGGCCAACTTCAGAATCGGTCAAATTTTAATAAATTTATAAGAAGTAACGTGAAAGCCGTTTCTGAAAATTCAATTCAATTTGAAAACTAAAAATTTGGGAATCAGTCAGCGATGCCGACCGACACCGATTTTGGAGATTTTGTAGAAAAATTCTGAAAAATTCTTGAAAATCATGAAAAATCTAAAATATTGGAAAACAGTGTTTGAAACTGAAATTGGTCTAATCGGACTATCAGAAAGGTCAATCGGGCGGTTTGCCGGTATCAGGTTCACGGTCCGGGTCAGGGCTGACTCTAAGACTGAGAATCCAGATCCGATACAAATAACACAAGCAATCACAATTTAAAAATAAATACTGGAAGAAAATTGAACAATACGGTCAAAAAAATCAGGACACGTATCTGGGTACGTATCCCGGGAACTGGGCGCTACAGATATCTACGAATCTTTCAGACAATATAGAGGCGCTTCTGTCTAGAAGTTCAGTCTTCGAGACCTTACGAAGAAAACAAAAGTGCGGACGGAAGCATTAAGCTTTCGAGTCATAATTTGCTAAGCAACAACTTAACGTCGTTTACGTTTTTCACAATTGTTCCCTAATTGAATTTCAATCGTTCTAATTTAGAAAGAGAATATTATTGTATTACATATGTGCATTGCACGATCTTGAAACCTACTACTAGTATTATTCTATTCCAAATCCTTTCGTCGATTACAAGATACCTTTCCTCTTTGGTTAAAACTTTAACAGTAGCTGCATTGTTGCAAGGACGGACGATGTGCATCGCTCATTTTCATATTATTATAAGATTTAATTAAATTTTATATAAATTGTCTGCGGTTATTTTATTTTTTGCTAGGAATATAAATTGTCATTTAGGTGCCTTACAATGACAGATGCAGATGCAGATGCAGATGCATTGTATAAAATTCTGTTTTTTTCTTCCATGTAAATTGAGCAAAATTGTATGTATGTTGAGAATCAAAACACATTTATATACAGTTGTACACTGAACCCCTGATTCTTGTATGTTAAACTTTCAAAAATACGAACATTAATATGTTTACATGGTAAATTTTCATGCATAAGATTTTTCTTAAGATTCATTCGGACAAATTTCATTCGTTCACAATCTGATGCACACACATTGATCCAAATGCATTGGATTGTAAATTCGGGGCCTATAAAAGAATCAACAGTAGTTTCTTCACGACACAATGACCAACATTTGTTTTGCTACTACTAAACAATATCCCCATACGATACCCAACCTCAAGCAAGCCTGCCTCGTTAATTCCTCTCTCATGGCGACTCCATGAAAATCGGCGACTAAAAATATTGCAGAGGCTCAAAGAAGGTGGTATCCCACTTGGCTCGCTCCAAGAAACGACCCAATTAGGGATGAGAATGGACATGCTCATGACTCCCATTAGACATGTCCAATAGAAATTTTTTTATAAGAATATGATACTTGTATAGAAAATTTTCTATTGGACATGTCCAATGGGGCCTATGGGCACACCCATTTCCTTAGGTCCAACAAACTTTTTAATTATTTTTGAATTAAGTAAAAAATTACTATATTTATTATCTTTTATTTTCAGCTCCCGGTATCAAGAGCACTATAAGCAAAGTTAAAAAAGCAATGATTTTTTCCTTTTTTTCTTTTCTTGATATATAGTCTTTTTTTGATATATAGACCATAGTCAAAACTTGAGCCCTTCGCAACCTACTCTCACCACTCTACCAGTGAGCCAAGCTAGTGCGACCTCATTGGCTGTGAATAATAAAGAACTTATTATTATTATTATTATTATTTTGCTAACAAACAAAGAACTTGTAATGTCTTGACCATGGATGCAACTTTCTTTAGGTGCGAATAAATGAATCATTTTTTGCTTAATTTCAGAAAACTATCAAAACTTTTGAAAGCTGTAATAATATATGAAAATTTATGCACTTCTATTAAAACTTATGGTAGTTTATTGGGTTTTTCAAAGATAAAATCAAGGGAAAGTTTATGGAAAGTCTTGAAATATTTAGCGACTCCTTTTCTTCAATCAAGCCCTCAAGATTCTGGGTCATCTCCATTGTTAAAGGCCCATATGCCCTCTTTGGATGCTAATGAGATTCAATTAAATTCTCTACAAGCATTTGCTACGCGACTCTGATTGAAAAAGAAACAAACAACTACAAAGCTTGAAGAGGGCCTCCAAGTTGCCAACACTGTTTTGAGCCCAACAAGGTTGGGCCCACTACCACTAGATACGCATATACAACATTATTCGTACAGTAGAATTCCACCTGACATAGTTTGCTTTCTTTAATTGTCTATGCGTTAAAAATTACGTTTTGCATGAATAATGTTGTATACATTGTTTTTGTAGAAGTAGTCATTATTTAATGGTTATTTTGAAGTTCTGATAGGGAACCAAAAAAATCCCAATCATAAATAAAGCTCTCGCTGAGTTTTAGTTATTTAAAGATTCAGATTCTCTAAGATTCCCAAGGCAAAGAAAAGAGAAGGAAAAAGAGAAACCTATGCATGACATACTCAACTGGCTGACATAGAAAGACAACAGTCTAATAGTTCTAGCTTATTTAGCTATCATGCTTCTTAATTAGCTATTGATTAAATCAAACAAACATTTTTTTTGAGATCTTTTAGTGGAAAGCGTTTCCTTTTTTATAATTGCTAATTTGTAGTTTTCAAGATTAGCAAGCAAGACTCGATGATCAGACACAGATTCCACACAAAGATGAGCTGCACTTGATCTGGTGCATGAATCACTATCTCACGAAGAAACATAATCAAAAACGAAAGATAAAGATTACCCCTTGCAATACACGGTCTTTATTTCATTGTATTTTCGAATTCAAGAACAAGTTTGTTAACACTTACTGCCTTTTATTTTCAACTCCCAATCATGTCTCAAGAGCTTGCGAGTGAAGATAATAGTAGGAAGAACTTACACGTCACAAGTTAGCCAAAGGGGCTCATCAAACTGCCCCGTCAGCTTATCCCCAGCAACCGCGCCCAGAGAAATCGACCCCATGTAAAGGGCCCCACCCTTAGAGTGCCACGATGGCGTCCCATTTTCATACGGATTACACGTCAGCCGCCTCAGATCGCTACCGTCCAATCGACAGATATACAAATCCCCGTACGGCTGAAAATGGTTCGGGTACGAAATCGGTTCGGCCGAAACAGCACCGAAATTCGCAGTAAATAGCAGCCATTTCGAGTCGGGGCTAAAGCACACGTGGTTGATCCTCTCCCTCCCCACGTCAGCGGACCCCTCCGGTCCCGCCACGTGGACACGGCGCAGGCCCGTGCCGTCCGGGCGAATCAGGTAGACGCTGAACACTAACGGGTTCTCTGGATTGTGACGGTTCGAAGAGAACGCGATTAGCTCACCGTCCGGTGACCAGCACGGCATCGTATCGATCCACTCACCCTCGGTCAGCCTCCGGATCCCCTCACCGCCGCCAGTCTCTCCGTTAACGGCGTCGAGGATGTAGAGATTTTTGTGCCCCGACCTCCCCGAGCGAAACACCAGAAACTTTCCGTCAGGCGAGCACGACGGGAAAGCGTTGTTGCCGACGTCGGAACGCGTGAGTAACTTCACCTGGGAGGTGACCACATCGCGATCGTATGCTAGGTCGTTAATCTGGAAGGAGACCCGCGCGATCTGGACCGTCGCCTTGCTGGACTCGAAGATTGGCCCCACCGCCGTATAAATCACGCCCTCCTCCGTCGGGCTCCACACCGTATAAAATGCCGCCGAATCTTTCATCGCCGTCCACCGCTTGGACCCGTCGGATCTGAGAATCATCAGCCCCGGGGTATTGAAGAAGTCGCCGTTGAGCGCGATGTGGTCACCGCTCGGCGAGAAGGACGGGAAGCTCATCCCAGTGCGGAGCATCCTGAGCGATTTCACCGGTGAGGTAACCGGCATGATGTAAGGGGCGATCGAGTCGCCGACCGCCGATTCGCCTCGAAATCGGTGGTACCCGAGGTGACCGGATTCAGGTGAGAAGAAAGGGTTGTAGTGGTTAAAATTAGGGTTTGTGAGCTCCGTTATTTGTATAAATTTCTCTGTTTCGAGATCGAAGATCTCGATGAGGCGGTACTTTGTCTCCTTTCTCCTCGTCGCGACGGCGATCCACTTGCCGTTGTGCGAGGCCGCCGGAGTCAACGCGTGGACGCCTGGCGGCGTGATCCGTTTCGGTTCTCCAGCGAATTCGTCGAGATTTTCCGTTAGATCCAAACGGAAAACGCTCCACCAGCCGTCATCGGCCTTGCGGTGAAAGAACACCGTCGAATCGCCGGCGAACGTCGGCCATCCGCCGTTACGGCAGACAACAGTGCGATTCGACGGAGTAGAAGGATTGAACACGGCGATCTCAGTGTCGAGCTCGTGGAATCTGCCGTCCCAAGACCGAGACCCGAACGAAGCGACGGCGACCAAATTTCCCGATTTTGAGACCGCCGGGCTGAGATCGGCGAACCCGGTCGGCGTCAGCCGAACCGGTTCGTTGGCACCGAGTTCGGCGCAGTAAACCGCTGACCAACTCTTGAACCACTGGCTCGGTTTTTCGTGGGCCGAGGCGAAGTAGAGGCGGCCGTTCTTGATCGTGGGCCGATCGTGGAACAGGCTTTCGGCGAAAATCGGGAGCGGTTCAGGTTTGGTGCTGTTCGGGCCGGTTCGGTACAGTTTAGAGGAACCGGTTCGTTCGGAGACGAAGGCGATGGTTTCGCCCTCGTCGGCGAACTGGGCGTTGAAGTTGACGGAAAGGCCGTCGGTATGACGGCGCTCCGTTAGGTTTGAGACGGCGTCAAGGGAAGCGGCGGCGGGAAGGGTAACGGAGAAGACATCGAAGCCGTAGTAGGGCAATCCGACGGTGGAGAATGCGATTGTGCCTTGGGGTTCCATTTTAACTTGGAAACAAAGAGTGAGCTACCGCCAGTGAGAGAACAAGGGAACGAAGCAAAATTTATAGGGACGAGAGATTAGCGTCGAGGCTTCTCTCTCGCAAGTTAATCTTATCTTGAAGGATGCTGACTCGGTTGTTGATAGTGGGACTCTGAATTGGTACTTGCCGTGTGACTCGCGGCTGTGGATGCTGCATCATGATCCACGTGGTAAAACAGTAGGGCTTATGAGACTCTGTTTCCGTGTGAACGGGGAAGGGGGTTAAGGATCTTTCATGGAATCGGACAGCCTCCAGAGTTTAGGAGCAGGGGGAGACTTGGGGACCAAGGAAGAAACTAAGCAAGCAAGTCCACTTTTACTTGCTGACACCCTTAAAAAAAATGAAAAAAATTTAGTTGCTGACTGGTGTCGTGTGAACGGGGAAGGGGCGAGTATCTTTTTTGCATTCTCTGAATTTGTGGGAATATATTTGTTTGACAGAAAATAAGCTGAAAAATTCTCTATGTATTGTTTCAGTTTGAAAACACTTAGAAAACTGACAATAGCGCGCTGGACTTTTTTCTTCAAAATTTCTGATTTTGTTAGATTTCCAGAAGAGTGTTTCATTTGTTATAATTTGTTCGTATTCTTTTTCCTTTTTGGTTGTTGCTTTTCACTATCTTGTGTGTAGTTCTTTCATAAGTTGCAGTTGTACTTGAATCAAGCGATGCAATAAAAAAGCTATGTTTGGCACACGCAACTCTGTCTCTTCTACGAGAATGTAAACTAGGAATACATTGCAAATCAAGCAAATAGGTCGAATAACAAGATTTCTATGGTTTACGTGTACCTGGGATTTAAAGCAAAGCTGCACAATATGATTCATTTTTGTATCCAAAACATATATTTAAGACTCCTCAAACAGAATCCACAACATCAATATCAATAGTCAGCACAATGTTTTCCCGCATGCCTAAAGCTCTCTGAACCATAGTAAACTTAATCAGCAGTAACATCATCCAACCCTTCAGTCAATATCTGAGAAACGAGGATCAAATCAAGATTAACTTCGCTAATTTATTGGAACGAGTACAAAACTAGTTATAGTTGCTCACACATCTTTTACTTTTCTTACAGTCAATACCATCTAAAGAACAATATTCATCAGCCTCATCGAAGATATGAATAGAAAACAACAGCAATAAATATATAGTAGAGATCATAACATCTGCTCAGCTCAAGGCTTACTTTCCTCTGTACAAAAGAGCTCCACATGCATCAGGAGTTCAAAAGGATTGCATGGGGTGGATGAAGATGCAATCCAAATCCAACATGAGAAAAAACATGAAAAAAAAAAAAAAAAAAATCAAAATTCAACATTCCCAGTTAATACATATAAACCTGTCTGCTCCCTTGTCCTCCGCGGACCAGAACTCTGGGCAAGGAACTAACGAAGTAAAACAAAATGAAAACCATTCTGAAATCTCTCGAACAACAATTGTTTAAATAGTTCCACCTGAATATTGCTCCAGATCCTGTTTAGCTCAGCATACTGCGATGGTTAACAGAACTTGAGGAATTAGTAGAAATCTAGAATGCAACATATGCACAAATATAACTACCCAACTGCCATGGAACTACCACTTACCCATCATATAGTAGCAGAACTAACACTACCCGACTTTAGTTGGCAATACATCCGTTGACCATCATTACCCACTATTATATGAGTCATTAACACGCGCTGCAGCACCAGAGCTTCCCCCATAAAATTGACCGCCACCCCGCTGGTAATGTCGGCCTCGCTCCCTGTACCGGGATGCAGGAGCCCGGGAAGCCTCATGTGCTCCTTCGCCAACATTAGAGTTCTGCTGAAACGTATCCCGAGGCTTATTATCATATGATCCAATCCGCTGATACTCTCGGTGTGGGTTATTCTTCCGTTTATCTCCATTCATATGAATCTGCTTGCTAGTATCCTGTCCCCAATCCCAACCTCTATAATTAGGGTCATACCCTCCCTGGAAACAGGCATTGTGCTGTCCACGCTGGTTAGCTCCCATTGGAACAGCTCTCTCACGTGGATAAGGAGCATCTGGAGGAGCTGATTCAGCAATAGTCTGCTCTTTTGCTGGATCTGCAGTGATCTTCCTTTCTCTTCTGGATTCTTGACGGCGTGCATCCCTTGCTTCAGGTATAGTAGTCCGTTGGCTGGAGGTGTTGATATTCTCATGTATTGTTGGGGCATTCTCCATGCCCTCCGAAGCAAACTTTTGCCTGATGCCCCTGTTTCCCTGCCGACCATGACTATAGGCCTGAGATTTGGGCTGCCAAAGAGGCTTTGTATGTTCAACCCCAGCATTCTCGCTCTCTGTTCTCATAATGTTTCTTTCTTCTGATTCATTATGACCTAGGGCGGGAGACTGATGTTCACTTTTGTCACTTATCCCCTGCCTTGAATCCATGCTATCAGAAGCAGAATATTTACTTCCAGATACTCCTCTATGTACCTTGTATGACTGGCGCTTTTGTCTGCTTGCACCATAGCTCTTACCAACCACAGTCGAGGTTACTGATTCACTTGGTAATGCACTCTCACTATCATCGTTCCATCCATCATCAGTATGTGTCAACTGAGCTTTTGGTATGTTGCCAATATTTGATGCTTGGAGCTCATCAGAAGCCTTTTGAACAGTTTCAGTTTGGTCTGAAGGCAAGGAACCCCCAACTGGTGGAGATTCAGCTGAGCTCCGTTGACACCATGATGCACCGGTCCTTCCATTTTTGCTATGCTTCGAATTCTCCCCATTTCTATTATCAGAAGAAGCAGCGGCTTTTCCAACTATGGGTCCATCAAGCCTGCCACTCACAACACTCGGTGAACCAGTATCAAACTTCCCAGTCATATCACCCGATGCTGCCTGATTGAGGGCTGGAGGTGTTTGCTGGGAGTTTGCCTGCTGTGAGAGTTCTTTGGCTGCAGGTTTAGGAACATACCTCTCTATTTCAGCTCTCTTTGCTTTCAGGCCGTTCTGCAAGTCATTTCCACTCTTTCCAGAAGGTTTGGTAGGTTCAGTCATACTGTTTTCGTTGACTTCTTCAGATGTCTCGTTCTTGCTTGATGGCTTCACGGGTGCCCACATAACAGCCTCAGTCACATGATATTTGGAAACTGGCTTGTTTGGCTGTGGGTTTCTAGCAGTTTTTCTCTGAGGGTGGGGCTTCCATTGGTTGCTTACCCTACCACAACCTTCATCAGTTGTTTCAGACAACCCCTGGTTCACAGGCATGTTAGGAGTTCCTACAGTTTCAATTGACCTCTCAGAAGGAACTGATATAGTTTCTTCCACCGATGTTGAAGGCTTGGTCTTCCCACTTTCAGCATGAAGTTTTTCAGAGCTCCTTTCAGTATGAGGTGAAGATGCCAAATTAGAGCTTGTCAGACCCTCATCCAACTTGTTAGTATTTGTGTTCCTTGCACTTCTATTATTCTTTTTCTTGTATTGAACAGGTAGATCCTCACAGTTAGGCAAAGTATCATTCCTTGATGCATTCACAGTGATCTCACTTGTATCTTTGGGGCTTCTGGTACCACTGGGAGTTATTTGCTTCCCACCCATGTTGTTCTCATGTGGATTACTATGTTTTTTTCTATAACCCACCTGCTTCTGCTTGGCAATCGTGTTATGCTGAACATATGAAGTTGTTCCCAGTGTGATCTTTGAAGTAGCATCAGTCTCTTGTTCGACAGATAAAGATTGGGCCTGTGGCACCAAAGAAGATTGGATAGCAGAGTGTGAAGCCTGTGCAGCTACATTAGAGGACAGATCAGTTGAGTCTCCAGGTTTTTTAATGCCACTGTCATCAACCTGCTTCACTGTTTCAGAATGACGAGCTGAATTAGCACTAGAAGCTTCAACAGATGTATCAGCTGTGGTCATCGTAACAGCTCCAGACTCCTGCTTACTATTAAGAACATCAAGTTTCTGTTGTGGAGCATGATTGGACTTCTGGTTAGGACTTTCTGCTAATGTTTGCCTGTTCAACTCTTCCAACTTAGCAAGAGCCTTTGCTTTTTGTTCCCTTGTCCATTCTTCCTCCGCCTGCGGCAGCACTTTTGCAAGTTGTATTATCTCTCTCACTTTAGCGCGCTAGAAAAAAGAAAGAAAATAACATCAGAGGTTTCCTAGCAGGTCTTCAGAAAATGACAGAAACTCTGACTTGAGGTGAGTGCACAACTCCAAAAGTAAATAGTACAAGATAAACCCAAATCAATTAACATGCACAAAACCCTTTCCATCAAACAAGGATCAAGTGGTATACGCGAACCAAAGCAATCAGTGGACAAAAACAACAGTACTAAAGTGGACAACATGATGTATTCTGTATAAAAATATAGTTCTATACAAATCGCAGAAAAAGAACCACAACCATGCAGCTTAACGCCCAGGACTTCTTCAGATTCTTCAGGTTCGGAAGAAATCAACAGGGAAATTAAACTTTCAACATGCAATCTGCCCAATTACCAAAAAATATAGTTCCTAAGTACCACCAATCTTCAGGTTTCTTCATTCCCCCATAAAACTTAAAAGGAAATATTTCTTTCCAACACATTTTTCCAGTCTAGAAAAATTCAAAATATAACATAAGACAATAAAGCAACTACATTTCAGCAAAGTTACAACTATGGGCGTATGTCCTATGCCTTGGTATTATCTGCTAAATATTCAGGCAAGTAGATCTGTCTTGCACAGTTCTTTCTGTATACATAGTGTAAAAGGAAATGCACATCTGATTACATGCATGCTTTTCCAACAAATTCAATTTTTCAATAAGGTGGATGTACCCTTTTCCTTTAGTTAAAGATGTTTCAGACTTTTCCAACAGCTACTACAATATGTTCAAAAATTCAATTTTTCAATAAGGTGGATGTACCCTTTTCCTTTAGTTAAAGATGTTTCAGACTTTTCCAACAGCTACTACAAGAGTCAACTGTATTCTATTATTTTTCCTTATCAGTGATGGACAGAAATGTTTTGATATTTCAACGTGTTTCAATAGTTCAAGATGGAAACGAGAATGCTTTTTCAAGGGATTCTTTCTAAAACAACAGTTCAGACAATCCGATTGCCTGAACCGCGTTCAGTTTGACCTTTTGGCCTACTTTCTGCCTCCAAATGAATGTGTTTCCTCATAGCATAATCATATCATATCGTGTTCTCGTCTAGGGTCTTTCTTGAAAGGAATTCGGTGGCTTCTCCTTACTAAATAATTAAAAAAAAAAAGGTTTGCCAAACCAAAAACTGGCTGCCAAGTTTCAGTGGCATGGCCCTCTTTCACACTCACTGTCCAATTGGCTGAGAATTTTGTACCAAGCCATAGAGAATTGGCATCATGCTGGTAGTTCATAGAGAGTTAGTCCATACTTTTCAAGGAGCTTTCTCAAACTTGACCCTGCTTTTTCAAGGAAAAACGCAGGCAATGTTGACGACGATGTATCACTAATTTTACAACCATTAACCCAATTACGGTGAGAAATCAAACAATTAAAAGTATGAAAGAATGACACTAGTATGCCAGGACAGTTTTACTTTTTTTAAATTTTATTTAACTATCATATGCAACAACCTCAAAGGAAAACCTTTTTCAAATATTTCTGATTTAGTTTTTTTTTTTAACTATATATCCTATTTTCTTCATAACTTCTTAAACTTAACCAAGTCAGCAAGTTTATATGGAATGAAACTCCAACTTATACACAAGAATCAGGTTGTGGCAATCAAGAAAGAGAGAAAGAATGTAACAGACCTGAGCTTTCTGATCAACTGGATCCAAAGAGGATACTCCTTGTGATCCATCCCTAACATTGGCTGCACGACACAACTCCTGCTTCTCAGGAGCCTCTTCAGAAGCATCAGACTCAACTGCTCTGCCCTTAACACTAATCATAGTGTTATTTATTGAGGATTCACTTCCAAAAGACTTTTTCATCCGTTCATCATTATCATACCTGTTAGATCTTAATTTAGCCTGATGATCAACACTTTTAGCACCATGGACTTCTTTCTGACCCAGAAAATGAGCATTTTCACCAGCACCAGCAGAACTTTGTGGAACAGAGAAAACTTTTCCATCACTACGTGTTCCCTGCTTTTTGTCATCTGCCAAGGCATTCAACTCTTTGGGAGTAGCAGTTTCCATATTAAGGGTGGGAGCAGCATTATCAGCAGAATTTGCATGGGCACAGGCTACTTTGGTTAGTCGATCTGCTCTAGCATTCACATCCTTAAAAAATGCTGGCTTCTCTTTGGAAGAAATTGCTCCAACTTCATTGTGGCTATCAGCAATGCGAGCTGTATTATTTATGCCCTCCACTTTTTCCAATAGTGTTGCATTCTTTTTAATAACAGCATACTGCTGTGGATCACAACTCTGGATATCACCAGCTGCCTTGCTTGAATCTGCTACCGAGTTTCTAACAACAGTGTCTGTAGAATGGACATCTACACCACTAGTAGACGGGGAAGAAACTGTCGCCCCAGGAAAACTAGGAGATACCGCTGTCGCTTGGGTTTGGCTCTTTGTTGCCCAATCTCCCTTCCGACTGGAAACTCTAGGATGGTTTCCTTTTTCAAGATGCGTTGAGCCAGCTGTTACAGAATGCTCCCACTTCTCCAGTTCATCACGATGTTCTGAACCACCATGCTGCTTTAACAGAACCCTGTACGGCCCACTTTGGGCTTCATGAGTTTGATCAGGCTTTATCTGCTCCTTGTTCACCACACTAGCATATGCACCAGGCCTTGCATGAACATTTGCAGACTCATCGTTTTGATGTTGACTTAAATACTGGTTATGAACAACAGGACGTGCCATTCCCACCATGGAAGCTTCTCTGTCCGTGGAAATGTAAAAGTTTGGGCGAGGGGGGCCATAATATCCTTCATAGGGTACTGGTCCAGGGTAAGCTCCTGGTCTAACATGGACATCATGGTGACCTGGACCCATGTACTGTTCTGGTGGCATGTAAGGACGATATGGCTCGCAGTAATTAGGGTAGAATCCACCAGGACCAGCGTCCGGTCTTGGAAACCGAGAGTTAGAGAATGGCCTTGCCGGACCATGTGGATAATCAATAGGATAACTGCCAGAGGGGGCAGGTGGTCTATATGGACCACCTGCTGTTCCACCCCTATACCAAGCTCCATCGACAGGGCGAAAAGGAGGATTGTGCCAAGAATCATAATGAGGCGGCATGTTCATATTTGGATATAGCGGTGCCGTATGGGGATCTCTGTGCCAGTTCTCCATGTTTGGTGAGGCACCATGCCCTGCATAAGGGGGATTGTCTGCCTTCCAGGTATCAACAGTTCCATGGTCCAAGTGATCTATGTTCCTATTTCCTGTCAAGAAGACAAAAAATTAAATCCCTCGGCAACATAGATTTCTATTTGTACTTAATCCTATGGCAAATTTGAACTCTGGGATGTGGATGGCAAGAGATAAGGAGGAATGATTTATATGAACTGAATCACAGGACTGGCATTTCTAAATATATTCTGCGGTAATAATCAACCAATCAAACATGCAAGCAACCTACCAGCTAACTGAGGCTCCAGAAAGCCCTTTGGTTTTGAATCTGTAACAGAAGCTGAAGCAGGATGCCCTTGAGAACTATGAGGACGCCCTTGGGAGCTGCAAGGACGCCCTTGGGAACTGTGACCTGCCATGGGAAATAAGCATATAATAAGTCATTCTGAACCTCCACAGAATTTGCCTTGCGTTCTTGTTCTCATTCTCATATAAGAAACTGCCTAACATCCATAATTGAAAAAATCAACTTCTTCATACATAATGTGTGCAGCTATCCATGAGATCAGAGCCGATAATGACTAATGTAAACGTAAAAAAATCATTTATATACTTCTGTGATACTACTGATTGGATCAGGTCAATCTGTTTGAGAGGGGGGGGGGGGGGGGGGGGGGGGGGGGGGGAATCTGATTTCCTGTGGACGATATAAACGAATAGCAGGCATGTGATTAGGTTGGCCTCTGAAACCTGTAACAGAATGTTCAACAAAACCCTCAACCAGAAGCTATGGTTTGGAGTGAAATCCTGGATGTAAATTAAGCAGCAGAAGATAGCAAGTAATATGTGGCATCAGAGAATGATACAGTTTCTTTTCTTTTTCTTTTTTTTCTTTTTAAATCAAAACCCTCACAAAAGCCATGGATGGAAGTACGGTCCAGGGTGCAAATTAAGAAGAAAGGAGCAACTGGGCCTGTTTGGTTAAGGGTGGAAGTGAGGAAGTGAGGAATTGAGAAAGTGGTAATAATTCCCTTTAGAACTTGGGAATTAGTTAATAAGTTTTCCGGTGTTTGGATGTTGTTGGGAAGTGTGGTTTGAAAAATGTTTTGTCTTTTCCAGTGTTTGGATGGTAATGTGAAAGTGAAAGTGGAAAAGTTCACCACAAAGTTGACCGTAAAATAATATTAAAATAAAAATTAATTAAGAAAAATAAAAAATGGACTGTAATTAGAATGTAAGTGAGATTTACATGATCAAAAAATTAACTGTTTTGTGCTACAACTTATTACAAATGAGATTTATATGACCACAAAATTAACTGTAGCACTTGGAAGTGAGGAAATGATTGTGTAAAAGAGAAAAGAGAAAAGTAAAAGAGGTTTTCTTATTTCCTTTTCCGGTGTTTGGATAGATAAGAAAGTGAGCAATTATACTTCCCTATTTCCTTACTTCCGTCCACTTCCTTGCAACCAAACAGCCCCTAAGTGGAATCAGAAAAGAATACATATTTAGTTTTTTTTTAAAATTTCTTATTTTAGGTGGTCAAGAGCAAAGGGATATTGTACCTAGAACTGTAGTAGGTCACCATTCTACGCTAATATACTAGTCAATAGGAAGCCAGATTTGATGAATAATACTTCATTCCATGGCAGGTAAAATAAACAAATGAAATCAATTGAAAATATGGTTTCCCTATTGACCACATATTTGCTAAGGAGGGAGAAGACTATCTGGGGAAGAAAGAACACAGATGACACGCACGATCAAACACACAGAATTTTACGTGGAAAACTCAAATAGGGAAAATCACGGAGTCACACACAAATCCACTATATTTGAGAGAGATTACAGAAGAAAAAGAGAGAACCTCAGCCGCACTGTATTTACAATAGCAAACACTCACACCTCTCAACCCTAATGACCATCTCTTTTTATAGAGAAAACTAGAGTTACCAGTTGTGAAATCACCAAACTGCCCTTGACACATGTTCTCGACTTTCATGGGCTACGAAGCTTCCAGGTTGGACTACTTCTCCATTGTGCATCTCTCTGCTCTGTCGCTCCAAGTGCTCCTCCACCTAGATACCTCAGAGTGCTCCTCCGAAGCGATACCAAACTGCTACTCTGGAGCGAGACTCCAACACTGCCCACAACCTGAAACTATGAACTCGCCCGACTTCCTTAACGGAGTGCTTCATCTTTTGCTCCGGTTGCAATGAGACTCCACAAAGTAGTTTAGCTTCCGGAGGCTCCGCCCCCGACCCGGGAGGGGCCCCCGACGACTTGACCGCGCAGATCGATCCGCGAATCACTCTGCGTAGGGCGACAATCCGTCAAGGCAATATTCAGGCTCCACAACATAACAATCTCCCTTTTGGAGACTGATGATTGACAGAGTAGCGGCACTCCATCTCTCTTGTACTCCACCAACTCTCAATACAGTGAATTTGATGTGACTCAACTCCGGATCCTCAGCCTTGAAGACTCACAGAAGCTAACAGGTTTCAGCTTCTCCATCGTGACCACTTTGATCAACATTTATGCATGATTCTGACTTGTGTGTATATTCTTTAGTGACAACATACCATCCTTCAAAAGTATGCGAATGAAGTGGTACTGCACATTAATGTGCTTGGTTCTGTCGTGATGGACTGGATTATTGGCAAGATATATAACACTTTGGCTATCACTGTGTAGTAAGGGGCACGCCTGCTCCTTACCAAGCTCTTTCATGAAATCCTTCAGCCATATCATCTCCTTGCAAACTTTGTCACTGCAACATATTCAACTCTGTCGTAGACAAAGCAACTATCTTTTGCAGCCTTGACACCCAACTTATTGCTCCACTTTTTGATGTGAAGACATAACCAGTAGTACTCTTCCGACTATCTACATTACCCACAAAGTAAGAATCAACATATCCATGTAGACGAATGTTTGTGCGTCCATAACACAGAACCAAATCTGAACTTCCTTTCAGATATCTCATGATCACTTTACTCTCCAATGCTCTTGCGCGGGATTGCTCATGTATCTACTGACAACTCCCACTGCATGAGCAATGTCTGGTCTCGTACAGATCATAACATACATCAAGTTGCCTACAACTGATGCGTATGTCACCTTTGACATGAGAACCTTTCCATCTTCTGTCTTCGGTTCATGTACCTTTGAGAGCTTAAAGTCCTTCATTGAAAATTCAATAGTGTTCTTTCCCCTCTGCTGATCCTCATTCCAAGTATCTTCTTCGCAAGACCCAAGTCTTTATTAAAAATTCCCTTGCCAATTGAGCTTTGAGATTAACAATCTGCTTCATGCTTGATCCGGCAACTAACAAGTCATCTAAATACAACAGTAGTATAATGTAGGGATTCTCAAAGTACTTAAAATAGCAACCGTAACGCCCCGATCCTGCGGGTACGGAGACGTTACTGCGACGTATATATGCAGATCAGAAATACCCTCATGTATATACGCTGTACAGACAAGAATCAGAATACGGAAGCACGTGGTGCATTATACATTCCAACATATGAGAACAATTACAAAGTTATTACCAAATGTGACACAATATTACAATAATATTACATCACCAATATGGTGCAAATGCGAGAATACAAAGAGATGTACAAGTATGAACAGTACAAAAGGCGTTCACGAGTTTATAAAGGAAAACTCGAGAGACGCGCAAGGGGGCCTAGAAGGATAGGGCTCCAGACGGTCTACCGGAGATCCACGCTTCAGCCGCGCACTCTGATCAGCATCCGGGAGGATCCACAAACTTCAAGCTCCGAAACCTGGACATGAGGATCCAGGGGAGTCAGAACTCCCCCAACGAGTGGTGATGTGAATGCCAAGTGGCGAGCATAGATAAGCACACGTGTATCGATAAATCTGAATCATAAACATGCATTGAAAATCGTGTCGTGTCACAATCATACAGGAGCAAGTAGATACAAAGCAAGTGATATGAGCAGGGGAACACATGGTATGATAAGATAAGAGCAGGAGACTGGTGGAATAGAATACGAGCGGTAAAATAGGATATGAGCAGATAATTGTTTTCCATTATGTTTGCAAAGGGGGAAAACTTACAATAAAAGGGTTGAGGAGCTAAATTACAAGTATTCTTATAAAAGATTACAAGTAGATCTCCTCAGAGATTCTGGAGAAGTGTGCCGATAGGAGTCTGATCAGCGCGCGACCACTTTGTCCCTTTGACAATGCGAGCGATGAGATTCCCTTCTCGCCTGGTTCCGGGAATCAGAGAACAGAAGGTTGGTAGAACCCTCTTTCTGCTTCTCAAAATCGCCTTCAATTAGGAATTCCTTCTCGCCTGGTTCCGGAGATTCCTTGAGAAGAAGGACGATGTTAGGGTATCAACACCCTGAATAGAGAAAGCAAATTCTCTAAAAGGTCTCTGAATTCGAGAGCGCACGGTGCGATATGAAGAAGCCTCTGCTTGTGGAGTCCTCTTTTTCCCGATCCTCTCTCCTTGTACCCCTGGCGGGCTATTTATAGGGAGAGCAAGGGTATAATCATCCCTTGAAAATATGGAAACAGATTGAATCGAATCTGTTTAAATCTGGAAAGTAGCCTTACTGCGAGGCTAGGATCAGCTTCTGCGAAGCTAGAATTGGCAGGTCGGTTGACCTTCTTGATCCTTTCCATATCGTTGGAGGATTTCCCCTGATCTTCTTACTCGTTTTAGAAGAGTCAAGAGATTGTGGCAATCGACTGCCAAATTTGATCTCTGATTTGATCTTAATTGGATTTGATCTGATTAGATCCGATCTCATCCGGAGATTTGATTGGTCAAAGGTTGACCATAACAGACCAATAGCGGAGCTGTCCGCATTGAGCTCGTAGCGGAGCTAGAGGCAGCTTCTGGCGAAGTCCGAAAGAAACCCTTTGGCGGAGCTGGAAGTCCTCTGTGGCGAAGTTTGCGAGTTAGCTTCCTGGCGAGGCTTTGGATGGCTTCAAGGCGAAGTCGGGTGATACTAGCCTCTCAAGCGAGGCTATCCCTTTAGGCTCATGTGATGCTAAGTGCTAGCATCTTAGACCTGCTGAGGTCTGTTTAGAAACAATCCGGGTTCACTGTCTGCTTGATGGATCAGTGGAGTCCAAGTCGCTTCCTTGTCCCTCGGAGATGGGTGAAAACTGATCTTCAGCTCGTCTGTCACTTGTCTTTTGTAAATGTCAACAAGTTTAGACATTGTTCAGACCAATAAGAATCTTGTCTTTTTAAGTGTCAACAAGACCCCCTTCAAAGTTTTCGAAAGTCTGCAATGGCTCAGACTTCGAAATACTTTGAACTGCTTTGATCGGTGGTGTGTGGAGTATGAACGTCGCCATGATGGTTGAGTTCAGCTTCGCTTTGGATCCTGCTTTGGGATATAGATTCGCCGAGGAATCATGTAGACTCGCGTCTGGGTAGCTTCGCAGCTAGATAAGTTCGCTCTGGAACATCTGTCGCTTTCCCGAGGCCAACTGCCGTGGGCCGGTTACGAGGAGGATTACTCCTTTCTTCGTGCTGATCGAGGGAGATATTCTCCGATTTGCACGTTTCCAAGGGAGGATATTCCCTTTCTTCAAGGCGCAATAAGTGCCTTCGTGAGGGAGACGTTTCTCCCTTTGCACGGTTCCAAGGGAAGCCGTCCCTGTTCTCAAGGCGCAGTAAATGCCTTAAATGCGCTCGTGCTTCCACGCTTGAGGCGGTAGCGCTCAGGCCATGGGGCCTATAAATAGGACACTTAAGGTCTTCTGAAGAGAAGTGATATGCTCTTTTTCTCTTCTCTTGGTTGAGAGAGATACTCAGATATCTGAATTAGTGGGAATGCCCACTCTGGTCATTATCCGGCCAAGGACCGGTAAGTCTTGATCATTCAACGACTTCACCGATTTTAGGGAATTCATCTCCCTTGATTCAGCTTTAGCGGCTGCTTCAGGGATTAGCTTCCCTTGTTCTCCATTTAACTGATCTGCGGAGAAGGATTTCAGCATAGCTTCCCAGCGAAGCTATCATCTTGACTTGGTCAGAGAAAGATCTCTGCATGTTAAGTCCGCTGCACAGGCAGAACTTGGGACTTAGTCTCTTCAAGGTTGAGCCAGTCTTGCCATATAGGTGAGGCTAAGACTGTGTCCCATAGGATCAGTCTGGCTTAACCGTATAGGCGAGGCTAGGACTTGGCGTTTGCTGAGCTAGCCCATCATCACTGTGCAAACGAGGCTTATTCTCTGCTCCAATCGAAATCGGATTGCTTCGCCCAAAGAATTCGGCTTTAGCGCTTTTGCAGTATCTTTTGTGTTTAACTGCTAACTTGCTCCAATTTGCATTGCAGTGAGCTATGTTCGCCGATCTTGTGTCTTGATGAAAGAGACCGAAAAGTTGCCTTATGCTTCCCCAGTTGAAGCTTTACTTTTAAGCAGGAGGAACAACTTGGGGCAGCCGATGTGTGTCCCAGAGGCTATTGGCAGCCTCTTATCCGAGATGATTCGTTCTGAGGTGAGGCTGGTAGCCGCTTATCCGAGATGATCCACTTCGGGAAGGCGGATGTCACACCTGTGAGATCACTGACATCACTGCCAATTCCCATTATAGGTGATCCATCGTGTTGGCGGCGATAAGTTCATTGCCAACTTTCAACTTTGGTGATCCAGCTTCCTGGTGGCAAAATCTGCCATTTTTGCGAAGAATTATGGCCGTGTCCTCGTGGCACAACTGGTTACGGCCTTGTGCAGGAGGAAGGCCTATCGTGTCCAGTTGGTCTGTTCTGGAAGCAGATAAAACCACTTGTATGCCTTTTGCGCAAATGATCTTACTGAGCAACTGAATCTGTTGTATGAAACACAACCTTGATGTAATATCAATGTACCTTTGCTCTTAAATCAATGAAAGTTCATCTTCTGCTCATCTGATTTTTGCCTGCCTTCATTGAGAATTTGGCCATAGCGGGGCTAAACTTTGTGCAGAGTTAAGGACAGGATCCTTTTTTGAATGAGCTTCGCACGATGCTGGCATGTCAGCGAACTATGCCCTTAGTGGGCTAAGGCAACCCTTTTTGGCGAAGTTCTTGATGAACTTGTGCGAAGTCCGCACTTTGATTCATTGGCGAAGGTAAGCCTTAGTGGCTGAATCAGCGCTTCTCGGGAAGGCGCTTTAGGCGGCGTTTCAAATTAATTTGAAACGACAGCCTGTACTCTTTTCGAGGCGTCGTTTCAGGCGCTCATTGGCCTATAAAAGTCCGATCGGACTGTAGAGAGGACAGATCTCTTCACTTGAAATTTTCAGAGACATTTAGACTCTTCTTCTTCCTCTTTCCTTTCCATTAAAGAAAATTGAAAGCTTCCGCAGCTCTTCAATGGCGCCCAAGAGACGAGCGGGAAAAGAAGTGGCAACTTCTGCAGCGGAGGGTCCTTCTCCTCCGGTCATCGAACGACCAATCGCCGGTAGGGAACTTTCCCTTTTGATTAGAGACTGTCGTCTCTCCTTTAAGGCCGACTTCTGGCTGTCCTTGGATAAATCCAACATGAGTCCAATTCCCTGATTTTACCTTGATTTCTTGATCGGGAATCCAAGAACTGAAGAGTTCTTCCTCAAGCTTCCAAGCGAAGTTAACCTTTAGGCGGTTCACATCCTGTTGAATGACAGGATGCGAAGCTGTCCTTTGATATTTGACAGAAAAGGACCGTAATGCCCTTCTGACGAAGTTATCCTTCGAGGTTTTGTCACATCCTGCTGTTCGAAGCTAAGCTTCCAAAGCGAAGCTAACACTTGGATGTTTTCCTGCATCCTGTCCTCGTGTAGGATGCGGAGTTACACTGCAGCTGCGAAGCTAAGCTTCGGGACGAAGCTATCGTTTAGGCCAATCCTTGCTCAGAGGGCGAGGCTGGACTCCCTTGGAGAGCGGCTCAGATCTTACAGTGTGCGCCTGTAGCTCCATGTACTTTATCCTTTTGGAGTGAATGAAAATTTTTTCTTCTTTTGTCGAATCTCCAATCTTATTCCTCTTTCTGAATTACGGTTCCAAATTGTATTGCAATTTCTTGAGAACATAGTTCTTGTTGGGTTGGATGATGAGACTTGGCTATCTGTCAGTTCAGAGGTCGCGATGACATAACTGGTTGAGACGCCACCAAGCCCGAGGTAGGTGATACTTGTCTTTTGTAGATGTCAACAAGTATCGAGACCTGTCTTTTGTAAATGTCAACAGGGCTCGGGGTTGAGACTTAGCTGTCTGCTGGTTCAGAGGTCGCAATGACATAACCGTTTGAGACGCCACCAAGTTCAAGATTGGTGATACTTATCTTTTGTAAATGTCAATAAGTATCGAGACCTGTCTTTTGTAAATGTCAACAGGGCTCGGGGTTGAGACTTAGCTGTCTACTGGTTCAAAGGTCGCAATGACATAACCGATTGAGACGCCACCAAGCTCAAAAGGTGGTGATACCCGTCTTTTGTAAATGTCAACGAGTATCGAGGCCTGTCTTTTGTAAATGTCAACAGGGCTCAAAGTTGAGACTTGTCTTTTGTAAATGTCAACAAGCTCGAAATTGAGACTTAACTGTCTGCTGGTTCAGAGGTCGCAATGACATAACCGATTGAGACGCCACCAAGCTTCAAAATTTATGATACTCGTCTTTTGTAAATGTCAACGAGTATCGAGACCTGTCTTTTGTAAATGTCAACAGGGCTCAAGGTTGAGACTTGGCTGTCTGTTGGTTCAGAGGTCGCAATGACATAACCGATTGAGACGCCACCAAGCTTCAAAAATTGGTGATGGAGTTTGGGAAAAGTCTCGTTTTCACGGGGAGAAACGAGGGAATCACTGTCATAGGTTTAATGTTAACGTAACAGCGAAATGTATATGTGGTCTTACCATTCTATGGATGAGAATTGGTAAGTGACTTTGGAGGTCTCGCTCTCACGGGAAGGAACGAGGGAGTCACTGTCATAGGTTTAATGTTAACGTAACAGCGAAATGTATATGTGGTCTTACCATTCTATGGATGAGAATTGGTAAGTGACTTTGGAGGTCTCGCTCTCACGGGGAGAAACGAGGGAATCACTGTCATAGGTTTAGTGTTAACGTAACAGTGAAATGTATATGTGGACTTACCATTCTATGGACGAGAATTGGTAAGTGATTTTGGAGAGGGAATCAAATGGGAACAGGTCCCTTAGGATTTTTAGCAAATCCTCAGCTGTCAACGGGTTTGATATGCCTTTACCAACTACCGTTTGAATTGGGCTAGCCATGTTATTCCCCTCAGCATGATGAGTTGTCGAGGACTTATGTTGGGCTTAAAAGCCAACATTTACCTCTGTCCTTAATCATTAAGGATATTGGATCGTCTGGTTAACGTATGTGTAACCCTGACTCTCCTTTAAGACAACCAGTATACGGCCAGGTTCCTACTGGTTTATGGTTGTGTGATCTCGCTTGGAGGAAGATAAAGGCTCTCTTTGTGTGCACTTTGGACACAGAGATCTTGATCAGAGGTGTAGTGTTAACTTGATCATGGAAGGATCCTTGATTAAGGATAATACTTCTTTAAGAACTTGCCATTGACCGGCATCATGAGTAGGTCGCCATCTGAGGTCATAAAGCGGTATGCTCCGTTTGAATAGACTGTTTCTACTACAAACGGTCCTTCCCATTTAGGCTGAAATTTGCCTTTGGTTTTGTGCGTCATAATCATCGGTTGTCTGACGGCTAAAACCAGGTCTCCTTTCTGGAAGACCCTCTGTTTGACCTTCTTATTGAAGGCTTTTGAGATTCGAGCTTGATATAGCTCAATATGCTGTTGAGCTTGTAGCCGCTTCTCATCTAGGGCTTCGAGCTCTTGAAGACGCAATCGATCATTGTCCTCTAATGTGATCTTAGTGGTCAGAGCGACTCGCAATGACGGCATCTGGATTTCCAACGGGATGACTGCTTCGCACCCATATACCAGGGAAAAAGGCGTATTGCCTGTCGGTGTCCGAACCGTGGTTCGGTAGGCCCAAAGACATTCACCAAGCTTTTCGTCCCAATCCCGCTTGTTCGAGGAGACGAATTTCTTGAGTAGCTTGATGATCGTTTTGTTGAATGCTTCCGCCAAACCGTTAGCGGCGGGATTATAGGCAGTTGAAGCCACATTCTGAATTCGGTATTTATCGCAGAACCGATAGAATACTTGGCTTATGAATTGGGGACCGTTGTCGTGGATGATCCGCCTAGGGACACCAAATCGATGGATGACATGGTGCTTGATGAAATTAACCACATTAGAGGTTTTGACTTCAACCAGTGGTATAGCCTCCGCCCATTTTGAAAAGTAGTCGGTTATTGCAAGGATAAACCGGTGTCCTTTTGTCGAAGAAGGGATGATTGGCCCTACGACATCGATTCCCCAAGCTTCAAATGGCCATGAAGCAACAGTCGGGTGGAGCAGCTCCGAAGGCTGGTGTATGAAATCTGCATGAATCTGACATGCTTTACACCTTCGTGCATATTGGATGGCATCGGCTATCATGGTTGGCCAATAGTATCCCAGCCTATGCAACCTGTCCTTAAGTTTTGGACCTGGCTGATGAGCGCCGCAAATGCCATCGTGCGCTTCTTGGAGCGCTTCCTGTGTCTCTGAATGAGAAAGGCAACGGAGGAGGAGACCGTCATATGAACGACGGTAAAGTGTCTTCAAAGTTGGATCGTAGTAGAAACGGAGAGACCTTCGTCTGATGGACGCCGCTTCCTTAGGATCGTCTGGAAGCAGACCGTGCAAAGCATAGTCGATGAGAGGAAAGCGCCAATCTCTCGGTTCAAGATCCGTGGAGACATTATAGACTTCTCGAGTTCTTAGCATGTGCTTGGAGCATACAAGATGTCGAGTTGCGACTGTGAGGTGATACTCGGTGTCGGCTGGCAAGGCTAGTGTTGTTGCTAATGCAGCAAGAGCGTCCGCCTTGGTATTTTGAGATCGAGACACATACCCGATATAGAAGCCTTCAAATAGGTTGGCCAATTCAACGGCCGTGTGATAATAAGGCACAAGTCCTCATGGCGGACTTCATATTCGCCTTTAACCTGATTGATGATCAGTTTTGAATCGCCATAAGCTTCGAGGTATTGTACCCCCATTCCATGGACGAGTTGAAGACCGATGAGCAGAGCATTATATTCTGCTACATTGTTGGAGCATGATTCTGTCAGAGAAAATGCTCTGGGCAGGACATGATTCTGTGGGGAGATAAACACAACCCCCACTCCGGCAATAATCTTGCCTTTAGGGCCCATTCGCGATGCTCCATCGAAGAACATCTGCCACACTTCCTCTTCTGAGGTTGCATAAGACTCGAAGACTTCATCAGGGATATCTTCGTGAAGTTTTGAATGCTCCGGAACTGGATGAGCAGCCAAGAACTCTGCAAGGGCCTGGCCTTTAACCGCCTTCTGAGGCGTGAAGATCATGTCGTATTGAGACAATAAAAGTGCCCACTTAGCCAATCTTGAATTCAGTGATCCTGGCTTCGTCATAAGAAGACGCAATGGGTTTACTCTGGAGATGACATGTATGGTCTGGCCGACCAAGTAATGTCGTGTCTTCTGAACAGCGAAGACGAGAGCTAAACACTCTTTCTCGATAGGGTTGTAGCGAGATTCCGCTCCTATGAGAGTTCTGCTCAGATAATAAATGGCCTGCTCGTGGCCATTGTCGTCCTTTTGAGCGAGGAGGGCACCGAGGGAGTAGTCCAGAGCTTTTACATAAAGCAAAAATGGTTTCCCTGATGTAGGGGCCACCAAGACTGGAGGTTTTGTGAGGTACCTCTTGATGTCTTCATAAGCTTCCTGGCAAGCTTGATCCCATACAAAGGAAGCACCCTTTTTCATGAGTCGGGTGAACGGTTGACAGCGGCCTGAGAGATTTGCGATGAATCTTCTAATATAAGCCAGTCTACCTTGCAAGCCTCTGAGCTCTTTAAGATTCCTTGGTGGATGCATGCTCTGAATGGCTTTGACTTTGTCTGGGTCAAGATGAATCCCTTTTGATGTGACAATAAACCCAAGGAACTTGCCGCTTGAAACTCCCAAGAAGGATTTTGTCGGGTTCATTTTCAGTTGATGAGCCCGCATTATGTCGAACATCGTTCTCAGGTCATGAAGATGTTCTTTCTTGTTGCGGCTTTTGACGGCAATGTCGTCGACATAGCACTCCACCGTTTTTCGGAGATGATCGCGGAAGATTATACTCATTGCCCGCTGGTAGGTTGCTCCGGCGTTCTTCAATCCGAAGGGCATTACAGTGTAGCAGTATACCCCCAATGGTGTTCAGAACGAAGTATGCTTCTCGTCGTCGGAATACATCTTAATCTGGTTGTACCCTGAAAAGCCGTCCATGAAAGACATCCTTTCGAACCCGCATGTGTTGTCAATCATGACGTCGGTGATGGGCAGTGGGAATTCGTCTTTAGGACAGGCCGTGTTGAGATCACGATAGTCGATGCAGATCCGTATTTTCCCGTTCTTTTTGAGGACGGGGACGATGTTAGCTGCCCAATCTGGATGTTGTTTCTCCCGGATGAAGCCACATGCAATGAGCTTGTGAACTTCGGCTTCAATAGCTTCCATGATGTTTGGGCGAAACCGACGTTGTTGCTGCTTGACTGGCTTGACGTCAGGCTTGATGTTTAGACGGTGCATAGCGACCTGTGGATCAAGTCCGGGCATATCTTCGTAGCTCCACGCGAAGACGTCTATATACTCTCTTACGAGTATTATCAATTCTTCCCTTTCTGTAAGTGATAGGCTTTCACTTATAAAGATGGGCATAGGGTGGTCTTGATTACCCAAGTTGACCTGCATTACCTTTCTTCAGTAGGTGGTTCGCGCAATTCGAATCGCTTTTCCCATTGAAGGTCTAATTGCTGGGCCCATGGTTCCTCGTCAGTGGCTTCTGCGAGCTCCAATTGACTGCTTGAGGTCATATTAGCAGTGAGGTTTTCGAACATTCCTCCTATACTGACATCTGAATCCCACTCGGAGGATGAGGCTGAATGTGATGGAATTGGTTCATCGTCTTTGACTTGAACGGTTGCTGACGATGTGGGTGTAACATACCCTAACCCCCTGCGTGTACTATCATAGTAATTTGCAGGCTTCCCTTTAGGCACAAAGTTCCGCATCAAACTGCGCCTTCCTTTTCCAAAATTCAGGCCTGCTCCATAGTTCAAGTCGTACCCCATTTTCTTCATAATATGGCGCGCTGGCCGCGCGTAATGAAAGAATTGTGGAGTGTCTGAATCTGAACTTGAATCTGCGATCGTGGGTCCCCGTGGTTGGGTTCTACCGAAGATTATCGGTAATTGACCTTCTTTGGATGGCGGGATTACCAAGACGGCTCCTTCAGCGGACTCCATAGGTGTACTGTATGCACTTGGCTTATGTAAAGGCATGTGTAGGGAGCTATCCGTCATGGATTCAAATAGCCCAACAGTCGCGGGATAATCAAAAGAAATATTATCATTAATTACCCATTCACCTTCATCCTCTGAAGGAGTATTACATAGGGGATTATTGAGACATGCTATAATTGGTTCACCAATCAGAATGGCTGGCATGCCTGCTTCGGATTCTGAATCCGCCTCGTTGCCACTTTCATCATCATCCGGCAACGGTTCTTTGAGTGCTCCACCGGCCTCTTGATACAGGAGAGCGTCAGTGAAGTAGTTTTCCACCCCTTTGAATGGTTGCTTTTCAGCAAAGACAGTTCGTACTGTCGCGTCATCTTCAACATATTTGAAGCATTGGTGCAGAGTAGAGGAAACGATCCAGTTGGCATGGATCCATGGCCGTCCCAGCAGCAGGTTATATGATGTGTCAGCGCCAATGACATAGCATGTCACTTCTGACTTCAGGCTCCCGATTCTGCAACGGAGTCGAATTTTCCCCAGTGGATGACTGCTCCCGGCGTTGAAACCGTATATTGTAGTAGTGGTTGCGGACAACCTGTACAGTGGTATGCCGAGGAAGTAGAGAAGCCTTTTGGGGATGATGCTGAGTGCAGACCCCGGATCGACTTGTATTCTTTCAATGCATGTTGAACCGATATATCCGGTGTAGTACAGAGGTCGATCGTGCTTGTTGTCTTTGAGAAGCATATCTTCCGCCGTGAATGTAATAGCAGGCACCTTGGATTGTGTATGATGACATTCTGGGCAAGGAGACTGAACGTCGTTGTTAGGGATCTCAGGCATGCATGTCAGAAAGGATTCTGAATTGGCTAGCGCCTCCCTGAGTGCTTCTCTTGTCTCTTTAGAGAGACGAAGGAGCTCGTGTATAGTGATACGAGCTGGGATATTGGCCAGCTGAGCCAATATGTCAAACCGAAAGGGCGTATCAAACCCTTGGCCTGGTGGTTTCTTCAACACATGGTCGAATCGTACCTCCTTAGGCCTCTCTTTTTCCTTGGTTGGGATTGGAGTGGATGCTGGTACTTGTACTGACGTCGTTTGCTGTTGTGTCTCGTCAGTAGACTTTTCATACTGCCTCAAGTATGATTTTCCGGATCGGGTGCCCGTCTGCTGAGGCGTATCGGCTTGCGCCGTGCAAGCAAGCTTTTCCCCTTCTGAATCACTAAGGGAAGCCGATGTAAGATTGCCGTCGTCTGGCAGGATGGAGATGACATTGCAAGATTTGCCCTTTGACTTGGGGCTTTTTGAATCCCACTGCATGTCTTGGACGAGGTCTGGGTGTATCCACATGATTTCCCCTGTCTCCAATGTTAAGGGAACAAGACCCTTATTATCTTGAGCTGTAGCTGGAGGATGCTTGACTTCCAACCGTGGCGCAGGGACTGGATAAGTTCCGTCAGGAACTGTGACCTTTGGAGTTTTGCCGAACTCGAGGGTCACCATATTGGCAGTGACTTTCTTCTGCTCCGTCTTCAACGTCAGAACCCCGGCATCGACCAGGGTTTGTATTCTGTCCTTGAGGACATAACACTTGTCAGTAGGATGGTGGATCATCCTGTGGTAGAGGCAGTATTTGGGGTCGTTCGTGCGCCCTATCTCATTGGGACGCCGAGCATCTGGCAGTTTCATTTTGTTCCCTTTGTGGAGCAGATGGAATATCGTGACCACCTGATCGTCTTTGAAGGAGTACTGCTTTGGAGGGAACTTAGGCTCCTGATTGTTGAAGCCGCTCTTCTTGGCCTTCGACTGCACATCTCCGGATAACTCCACAGACATAGTCTCTTTGCCTTTAGCTTGAGAAGATTGCGGTAGGTCGCTACGCCCTTTGTTGTTCATCCCCCACTTGCCTCTAGGGGCGGATGGTTCGAACTTTTTAGCCGACTTCTCGGCTATCTCTGCTTGTTCGACCAATTCCTTCCAAGTGTGGGCTTTGACAGCCCCCATGCGAACTTCCACTTGGTCTAAGAAGTTGTGTCTGCATGTCTGTAAGAGCATGGGTAGTGGCATCCCTGCTGGGCACATCAAGGATAAGTTTCTGAACCGTTCAATGTAGTTACGGACAGATTCGCCCTTCCTCTGCACAGTGGAGAGGAGCTTGTCCATGGTTATTTCGGTATCGTCCTCATAGAAACGAGAGAGGAACCGAGTTTCCAGGTCGATCTAAGAGTTGATAGAGCCCGGGGGAAGACTTCGGAACCAGTCAAATGCCACCCCCTTTAAGGTGCCAATGAATAGCCTAGCCATGATGGCGTCATTGCTTATAACATTACCAGTCTGAGACCGGAAATAGTAGATGTGCTGATTTGGTGAGCTCTTTCCGTCATAGGTATGCAACGTTGGTGGTTTGAACTTCGGTGGATATGGCACCGAATCCCACTCCGGCGGATAAGGACGGACTGCCCCTACCTTCTTTAATTCATCCCTCTGAGCTAGGGATGCGATTTGAGCCTGGAGGCCCTTAAGGACTTCGGCGTCTAAGGAAGAACCCTCCTTGGATTTCTCCGGCTTTGGTTGCTCATTGCTGAAGTGTTCCTCCTCATCGTGATTGCTCCCGGCATCATTGTTACTCCGGTTACTGAGGAGTTGAGCGAGCATCTGTTGAATGTTGTCCAGAGCCTCTTGCTGGGTTTTGGAAGTTTGCTCCTGAGCTTCCAGGCGCCGACGAAGGTCGTCGTTAGCATTATCAGCCATATTGACTGCTGCTCTGTCTGTTCGCACCGAGCTAACTGTCGCCGAAGAGGCGTACCCACTATCTTCATCATCTTCGTCTGATGACTGGAGTAATCTTCTGGGTTCTGGCGTGGCTAGGGCCGTCGAGGAAGAAGGCTGTTCATAAGTGTAGGGTATCGCCACCCTGGATCTGGTGTTTCGGAAAACACCTTCTTCATGCACGAAGACTTCGCCTAAGCCTGGGCTATAATCTGGATCTGGGGACTCTCGTCCTCTTCCGGTCATGTTGACGGATGCGGAGGCTGGATCTCGTGAGGTGCTCCTTTTGCAGTGTTTCCTCGGGGCCTGTACCGATAGCCGATCAAAAACTGACCGTCGTCTTGGAGGCGTGGCGGGGATTGGTCCCAGCCGGCAATGGACCGAGTGGAGTGTCACCAGCTGACATCCCACTTGTTGACAACAGGGGGAAGAGGTTTGTCTATCCGTCAACAATTTCCTCAAATCAGACCCGGTTGGGTCTCTGCAATCGAGCGCAAAGGCTCTTTTGGATCGCACATAGGACGATGTCCTGCTTCTTTTATCCCTGCAGATGGGATTAGCACCGAATAGTGCTTTGGTTCTAGCTTCGCCATCAGTCGTGAGCTTAGTGCTTGACGCACTGGAAAGCGGAGCACGCTGTGGTGCTTTACCCGCTATGCTGCTGCGAGGGCAATTAGCCTTAGATAGTACTTTGGCTTCAGCTTCGCGGTCATGGACCCTGCGCGTACGCTGTGGTACAGTAGCTTCGCTCATGAGAACGAGGCCGGCGCGAGGCATTGCTGCTCTTAAATTGGACGACGGTATGATTGCCGTCGTAACCTTATGATTGGAGCAGACAGGCATCCTGTCTTTTTCTTCGCGAGAGAGGCGCGGTTTAGGCGTAGCTACGCCTGAAGCTTCGGTTGGAGACTTCTGTTTAGGCTTCCATACCCGCCTTGGCAGAGGAGACTTAGGTTCGCAAGGAACCTGATTAGCCACACGCGAGGCTGAGGGGTGTTGGCAGAATTCTGCTTCCGGTTTCTGCTTTGAAACCTTGATCGTGGAAACCTTCCTATGCTTCCATGCTCGAAGCATTGGGCCACCCCCAGAGAGGACTTCTTCAAATCTTCCTTGATCGAACTGAACCACCAAGTTCTCACAAGTAAAGGAATCAGACTGCGGACGTGCTTCCTTGTTGCGCCAAATAACCGCAGTAGGTTCGCAGAGAAACTTTTCTGTCTCCGCAGAGACTTTCCTTGAAGATTTAGCCAGAGGGGCTCTGGCTGCACCGGTTTTTCTGAATTCAGAGTTAGACCCGAAGGTCTGTTCGTCGCATTGCGACACTTGATTCTCGGCAGTGGAGAATTTCTTCCCCAGCGGAGTCGCCATCTTGTTTTCCATTATGTTTGCAAAGGGAGAAAACTTACAATAAAAGGGTTGAGGAGCTAAATTACAAGTATTCTTAAAAAAGATTACAAGTAGATCTCCTCAGAGATTCTGGAGAAGTGTGCCGATAGGAGTCTGGTCAGCGCGCGACCACTTTGTCCCTTTTACGATGCGAGCGATGAGATTCCCTTCTCGCCTGGTTCCGGGAATCAGAGAACAGAAGGTTGGTAGAACCCTCTTGTTGCTTCTCAAAATCGCCTTCAATTAGGAATTCCTTCTCGCCTGGTTCCGGAGATTCCTTGAGAAGAAGGACGATGTTAGGGTATCAACACCCTGAATAGAGAAAGCAAATTCTCTAAAAGGTCTCTGAATTCGAGAGCGCACGGTGCGATATGAAGAAGCCTCTGCTTGTGGAGTCCTCTTTTTCCCGATCTTCTCTCCTTGTACCCCTGGTGGGCTATTTATAGGGAGAGCAAGGGTATAATCGTCTCTTGAAAATATGGAAACAGATTGAATCGAATCTGTTTAAATCTGGAAAGTAGCCTTGCTGCGAGGCTAGGATCAGCTTCTGCGAAGGTAGAATTGGCAGGTCGGTTGACCTTCTTGATCCTTTCCATATCGTTGGAGGATTTCCCCTGATCTTCTTACTCGTTTTAGAAGAGTCAAGAGATTGTGGCAATCGACTGCCAAATTTGATCTCTGATTTGATCTTAATTGGATTTGATCTGATTAGATCCGATCTCATCCGGAGATTTGATTGGTCAAAGGTTGACCATAACAGACCAATAGCGGAGCTGTCCGCATTGAGCTCGTAGCGGAGCTAGAGGCAGCTTCTGGCGAAGTCCGAAAGAAACCCTTTGGCGGAGCTGGAAATCCTCTGTGGCGAAGTTTGCGAGTTAGCTTCCTGGCGAGGCTTTGGATGGCTTCAAGGCGAAGTCGGGTGATACTAGCCTCTCAAGCGAGGCTATCCCTTTGGGCTCATGTGATGCTAAGTGCTAGCATCTTAGACCTGCTGAGGTCTGT
The DNA here is from genome assembly GCA_038442645.1 of Agave tequilana. Classification (NCBI taxonomy): domain Eukaryota; kingdom Viridiplantae; phylum Streptophyta; class Magnoliopsida; order Asparagales; family Asparagaceae; genus Agave; species Agave tequilana. The sequence goes on along the minus strand of JAVJIF010016698.1, from coordinate 49,790 downwards.
TTAGAAACAATCCGGGTTCACTGTCTGCTTGATGGATCAGTAGAGTCCAAGTCGCTTCCTTGTCCCTCGGAGATGGGTGAAAACTGGTCTTCAGCTCGTCTGTCACTTGTCTTTTGTAAATGTCAACAAGTTTAGACATTGTTCAGACCAATAAGAATCTTGTCTTTTTTAAGTGTCAACAATAATATAATAATAATCATAAAATCGAAAATCCGATGTAAAACCTGATGAAAGCAATTGTGGCGAGACAAGTGGTTTAACCAAGTTGTAGAGCAACATAACAAGTTAAACATGCGATAAATACAAATATGGACAAAACTAGTTGTACAGGCTCAGATTCTGGATTCACGAGGTTGATACGTTAAAGGGATAATCCAAACAAGAAAACCCTCATCTATATACCACATATCCGATGTCGCCATCGTCTGAGTTTATACAACTTGAGTTGCCCTCAGAGTAACAGAACTATAATGTGTCTGGAGTAATCATCATATGTCATAAAGCAAGGTGTCAACTCTGGGCATAACACTATAACAGGAATATAAAGGTGTTGTATTTTAATTTATTAAATAATAATCAGTACTGTTTGATATTTCAATCGCCCCTACCAGCGCCTCACATCACCAATAGTCCATACTAGAGTTCGCACTCTGTAGAACTTACCCGGGTCTGATATGTGAGTACCAGGACCCGAACAAAGGAGAGACCAAATATCACACGTTCCTAATATTATTACTGTTTGGTTGTTTTATGTTATTCATCCAATCTATATGCTTAGGTATGTACTACCGGTACACATGCATCCACTTATGAATAAAACGAGTTATTATTTGAAAACTGATAAATCTGATGGCTCATATTTTAGGTCCTGTCTCTGCCCGGGACTAGCTCAGGAATACAGGCTACTGCTTCTGGGGACTTATCATTACGCGCCCCACACGACACTTCAAATTCAGGCTACTGCTTCTAGGAACTTATCATTACGCGCCCCACACGACACTTCAGAAATATCACTATTATAAATATGATATCATACCGGTTTCCATCAGTTTTTCCCACCCCAATGTAAGTTGAGTACTTTATTATACATATTGCCCAAAGATAATGTCAATAAGGTATGTCCACAGTAATCCAATAACCATGATTATCCAATTACGGAGGTTAACAGGAGCATAATATTAGGAGCATAATATCAGAAGTCTCCTGTTACAGGGGTTCAGGAGTACAGGAGTTCAGGAGTACCAGAAGTTTGGTAACAGTATAATAATCATGCCAAGTCCCCGTAAAAGTGATAATCATGAATATGCAATATAATACGGGTGCCAGGTATAACAGTAACCAGTCAGGTGACACAATATTAGGTCAAGTGTATTAGTACCAGGTCAACCGTCAAGTGTCATATGTCAGGAGTCAGGTATCAGGTATAACATGTCAATGACAAGTGTTCAGGCAGGTGACAGGTAACAAGTCATGTCATAACAGGGGACAGGTGATAAGAGTTAACATAACAGGGGCAGGTGTCAAGTAGTAGCATGTCAGGTGATAACACTTCAGTTGTTAAGTGAAATAGATCCAAATACATAATGCAAATACAAGTTGACCCGACAAAGCGAGGAAGTCCAAAAGGAAAGCGAGAACACTCGCCTAAATCTTCGGAAATACAGTAAAATCCCTGATCTCCGGAATCCGGTAACTAACGCTAAACGCGTTCCAATATAAAGGATGAGAGAGAATGAACCAGGAGGAGAGAGAATGAAGACGCAGGAGTCGAAGACGCGAGAGTCGCGTCGCGTAGATGCCACAAACGCGGGGTTCAAGACCCGCGTTTAAGCCATAACACGAGAAGAACGCGGACGCGGGCATGAGCTCCGCGTCGAGTTGATACAAGAACGCGAGGATCGCGTTATACAAATATTAAGAACGCGAAGATCGCGTTAAAGAATTGTTGGGACGCGGGGGTGAGTTCCGCGTCTAGCAATTAATATAAGTGAAAAAGAGACAGGAGGATAAGAGAGACACGGGAAAGGAGGGAGACAAAGATGCGTGGATGAGGGAGAGAAAGGAGACGCAGGGAAGGAAAGAAAAGGAAAAGGATGGAAAAGAAAGGAAGGAAAGAAAGAAAAGAAAGGAAGGAAAGAAAGAAAGGGGGAAAAGGGGATGGCCGACCTTGTCACCGGCAGCGACCGGAGGCGGTCGGAGGTGGGCGGCCAAAGCCCCAAGCCCAAGCAATTTTGTGGGGTGCAAGTCTAGTTCAAAAGGAAAAATTGGAGTTTTGGAAATGGTGTTTCGGAGAATGAAGCTATAGCTCGTTGGAAAGAGCACTCCGAGGGAAGGAAGATAGCGTATTTGTTGGTGGCCAAGGTGGTGTAGGTGGCGGTGGAAATGGCGGAGAAAGTAATGGTGAAGATGGGTTGTTTTGATGGAAAAAGGAGGGAGATGATGGTGGTGGAGATGGTGTTGTTGTTTGAATGGAGGAGAGAATGGTGGAGTTATGGAGATGGTGGTGGAGATGGAGGGTGGAGAGGGTGGTCGACAAAGGAGGGCACGGCTCATTTGGGCTGCTGTCGTTTGCTGGAAGGAGAAGGAAAGAAAGAAAATCAAAGAGAGAAAGAAAGGAGGGTGTATAAATATAAAGGGGTTTTTAATTATTACAAGTTTGCCATCCCTATTAAATGAGAGTTGCTTCTCTTTAAAAAAAAGAGAGAGACCCGCGTCTCATAAAACTCAGACTCGCGTCTGGCACGCGAGGATGAAATCTGCGTCCAGAGAAAACGCGAGATCGCGTTTAACAGAAAAGATAAAAGTCATCATGACTTGATCAGAGTTGACTTGAAAGGCATTAAATGCAGAACGGAAACGAATCTCTGCATTAAAGATCGAATCCAGGTTTGGTGAGCCTTGCGTCTAGGGAGGAGAGAGAAAATGAAAAAAAAGAAGTAAAATATCTGGATAAAATTTTGGTATCTGAGAAAGTACCGAAAACTCTGAAAAAACCCAAAAAATAAAGTAACTCGAAAAGTTTCCCAAAAAATTCTTAAAAATAATAAATATTATTTTAAGATATTTGACGAAATCAATTTTCAAAGATTCAATCTTGTTTTCAAAATAAAAATCTTGAAGTCAACCGTCGATACCGGTCTACACCGGGTCGGCCGGATTTTGATAAATTCTGAAAAATCTCAGAAAATGCATTAAAGGAGAAAACATTATTCTAAGACGTAATGTAAAAGCGGAATCTAGAAATTTGATTCCAATTGAAAACTTAAAATCCTGGAATCAACCAGCAATACTGGCCAACAACCAATCCAGTGGAATTTTGATAAATTTACAAAATTCTCAGAAAAAGTATTTAGATAGAAAATGTGATTTTAAGAAATAATGTGAAAGTTGTTTCTTAAAATTCAACTCCGTTTGTAAATTAAAAATCTGAGAATCGATCAGCGGCACTGGTCGACACCGGTTTTGAAGATTTTCAATTTAATTCAGGAAAATTCTAAAAAATCAAAAAAAATCTAAAATATTAGAAAACGATGTTTGAAACTTAAATCGGTTAAATCTAACTACCGAAAAGACCAAATCGGGGGATCGGGTCCTCGGTTCAGACTAGGGCTGACTCTGAGTTCACGAATCCGGATCCAAGGCAAAAAAATCTTATAAATAATTCATAACACAAAATAAATACCGGAAGTAAATCAAAAAATATGATCGAAAAATCTGAATACGCAACTAAGTACGTATTCCGGGAGCGGGGTGTTACAGCAACAATGATCAGCTTCCATTCTCGTGTAACCAGTACTAGCCATAAATCTGTCAAACTTCAAATACCACTGCCTAGGAGCTTGTTTCAAGCCATGGAGACTTTTCTTGAGCTTGCAAACCAAATGCTCCTCACCCGACATGATATACCCCTGTGGCTGCACTATATAGATGTCCCCCCCCAAATCACCATGGAGAAACACAGTTTTAACATCCAGCTGGTCTAGATGCAAATCTTCTGCCGCCACAATGCTCAAGACACATGTAATAGTAGTTAACTTCACAATATGAGAGAAATCTCAATAAAATCAATACCTTTCCGCTATTAAAATCCCTTCACAACTAATTTCACCCTGTACCTCTTGATGCCGTCATTCTCCTCCTTTAATCGGTAAATCCATCTGTTGTGCAAGGCTTTCTTATCTTCAGACAGCTTAACCAAATCTCATGTCTGGTTCTTCATGAGAGACTTCATCTCATCATGCATAACGAGCTCTCACTTGTCCTCGGCTTCCACCTGCAAGACTTCCTCATAACACTCGGATTCACCACTGTCAACCAACAACAGATAATGCAAGGAAGGATAGTATCTTTTCGGAGCTTTGGTCTGTCTGGTCGATCACCTCACCTCCGGTTGGGGGGTCAGAGGCTCTACTCAAGATTCTTCATTCCCTTCCGGAATGCCCCGATTCTTCTCTACATGAGTATCGTTAAGTTCAACAAACTCTGAATCCACAGCGCTGCTTTGTTGCTCTGGAGTACTTCGAGGTGCCACTTTGATATCCTTCTCTGATGTACTCCTCTCCGTCAGCGAGTCCTTATACACCTTCCTTTCATTGAATACCACATCCTTATGCCTAAAGATCTTTCGATGCTCCGGATCCCAGAACTGATAGTTGTACTCACTGGTTCCGTACCCAATGAAAATGCACCTCTTGGAGTTAGGATCTAACTTGTTCCTGCGATCTAGTTCAACATGGACATAAGAGATACAACCAAATATAGGAGATGATTTAGGTTTACCTCCTTCCTGGTCAATGTTTCTTTCGGGATCCTACAATTCAAAGGCACGGAAGGTCCTCTGTTGATCAGATAAGCCGCCGTGTTGACTGCATCTGCCCAAAACTGCTTGGGCAATCCTTCGAGTATCCGCATGCTCCTGACACGCTCCAGAATGGTCATGTTCATGCACTCGGCCACCCCATTCTGATGAGGATTTCCTAGAACCGTCTTAACTCTTTTGATTCCTCGATCAGCGCAGAACTTCTCAAATTTATTGTCACAGTATTCGCCCTCATTGCCTGACTTCCAGCACTTAAGCTTCAGATCTGTCTCATTCTCAACTTGAGCCAACCACTTCTTAAACATATCAAGCACTGCTGATTTTTGCTTCAAGAAGTAAATCCAGACTTTTCTACTTGCATCATCAATAAATCATAAAATATAATGAGCCATCAAGAGAAGGAACAGAGGCCTTACCCCATACATCAGTATGAACTAGCTCCAACCTTTTTGCCTTCGGGGACGTCACCTTCGAGAAATTGACTTTCTTCTGCTTCTCGTAGACACAGTCTTTACAAAAAATCTAAATCAATATACTTCAACCCTGGCAGCTTGCCTTTAGTGAGCATGGTCCTCATCCCCTTCTCGCTCATATGCCCAAGTCAATGATGCCATGTGCCGCATTCACATCTGATGATGCAACTGAAATTGAAGTTGTAGAGCCTGACATCATCTAGAGGGTACCTTTCTTCTTGCCATGTGCTATGATCATAACACCCTTCGTGATCTTACACAGATCACCGCCGAAGGTAATCTTCATCTCGGTATCCGCAAGTTAACCAACAGAGGTTAGATTTCTCTTGAGCCTCGGAACGTGCCTGACATCCTTTAATTTCAGCGTCGAGCCATTAGAGAGGATGACTGTCACATCGCCCTCGCGACGATGTTGCACGGTTCATCATCTCCCAGATACACCCTTCTGAGATCACCTTTCACATAGTTTTGAAAGATTTCATGACGGGAAGTAGCGTGAAAGGAAGCACCTGAATCAAAGATCCATGATTCGCTGGACCCAGCCAAGGAGAGAATCAGGACATCAAATTCATCACAACCCGCGACATATACAGAATCCTTCTCTTTGCCTTTCCCATCTCCATTATTCTTTTACTTGTAGTTCCTTTGAATATGCCCTTATCACCGCAATGCCAACACCCGACACCTTTTGATCTGGCTTTGATTCTCTCAAAATTGGACTTGAATTTGCTATTCTTTTTCTTTTCTCTATTCATTGACCTTCCTGTCCTTTCGACACTCAGGGCACTCTCCGCCGCACCCGATAACTTCCTCCGTGCCCTTCGCTGAGGAGAACACCCACCGCGTCATCAAACTTCAAAGTTCCTGTCTCACAGGAATTGCTGATCACCATCATAAGACCATCCTAGGTCTCTGGTAGACTAGATAATAGAACCAACACCCTGATCTCGTCATCGAAATTAATCCCAATAGATTTCAACTGGCTCGTCAGCGTGTTGAATTCATTGAGATGCTTAACGACGCTTCTGTTGTCTGTCATCTTCAGAATGAACAACTTCATCAAGAAAACCTTGTTTGATGCCAGGGTTTCTCTCATATCTTTGATAAGGCGCCATCAAGTCTTGCGTCTTCTCCCTGGAGACGTTGAATGCAACCGTCGATGTCAAGAATAATCGAATCCCCCCTAGGGCTTTTTGATCTAGAACCTCCTACTCACTTGGTCATCTTCTTCGACTTTTGGGCCTTTCCACCAAGATCTTTCTGGTACAGGTAGTCTTCGATCTGTATCTTTCATAATCTGAAGTTTGTGTTGTTGAATCTGTCGACTCTAATCTTTCCTTCTTCTGCCATACAAACTACGACTCTGATATCAGTTGTTGAGGGGGGAGAAGACTATTTGGAGAAGAAGAAAGAACACATATTCACAATCAAAGACACCAGAATTTTATGTGAAAAACTCAAACAGGAAAAAACCACAGAGCCACACAGAAATCCACTATATCTGAGTGAGATTACAGAAGGAGAAGAGAGAACCTCAAAGCCGCTTTGTATTTACAATGGCATAAACTCACACCTCTCAACCTTAATGACGACACATCTCATTTATAAAGAAAATAAGGGTTACAAGTTGTGAAATCACCAAACTGTCCTTGACACATATTCTCGAGTTTCATGGGCAATATCTGAGAGAGATTACAGAAGGAGAAGAGAGAACCTCACAGCCGCTCTGTATTTACAACATTGTTTTAAATATCGGCCGATATACCGATATATCGGCCGAGATATCGGTATTTTATCTAAAACGATACGATAAGTGCAAAAATTTACCGGATATCGTTTTGGACCGATATTGGCCGATATATCGCCACGTGGCCGATATATCGGCCGATATCCGAGATGAAATATCCGATATATCGGCCCTTATAGTTACTTATTTGGATAATAATTATTATTTTTTGCTTGAGAGATTGTTTTATTTTATTCTATGTTTGTTATGGTATTTCAATGATGTTTTTATATGATGTTTGGATAATAACTTATTTTTTTTAATAATGTCTTATATGTATTTACTATTGATATATCAACCGGTATTTAGTACCATATCGCGATATATCACCCGGTATCCGGTATCCGGTACATAATTTTGCCAACCGGTATATCGCCGATATCCGATATTTAAAACACTGATTTACAACGGTATACACTCACACCTCTCAACCCTAATGACGGCACATCTCATTTTATAGAGAAAATAAGGGTTACAAGTTGTGAAATCACCAAACTGTCATTGACACGTGTTCTCGAGTTTCATAGGCTACGAAGCTTCCAAGCTGGACCGCTTCTCCGATGTGCATCTCCGTGTCACCACTCTGCTCTATTGCTCCAAGTGCTCCTCTGCCTAGGTGCTTTAAAGTGCTCCTCTGCAGTGATACCAAGCTGCTACTCCTGAGTGAGACTCCGACACTGCCCACAACCTGAAACTCTGAATACGCCCAACCTTCCCACCAGAGTGCTTCGTCCTTCGCTCCAGGATCTGCAAGGGGACTCTACAAAATAGTTTAGCTTTCGAAGGCTCCATCCCGAGCCCCCGGGAGGGGTTTCCTGACCCCTTTCTGACCCCCATGATAACCTGAACGTGCAAGTTGATCCGTGAACCACTCTGCGTAGGGTGACAATCCGTCAAGGCAATAATCAGACTCCACAACTTAACAATATTTCTAGTCAAGTTTCTTTTACGTGCCATATTAGGGGCATAAATCTACAAAAACACGCACACGCTAATTTGGTACCAACACATCTATTCTTATTTTATCGGCTAATTTGCATATGAACATTATATTCTGAATATAATACTACCATGTATGCATGCTGACCTATGAAATCCATAGAATATGGTGGTACAAGAATCAATTTGTTTAGTCATCTACACAGTACAAGAATAGGTAAGGTCACCAACCACATATCCAAGAGGGTTCACTTCACCGCAACTGGTTCTCATTATTATTATTTTTATAGAAGGTGATTTTGTGTGCGCGAGCGTGTGGAGAATTGGCCAATGAACCCTAGTCCCCAGTATAAAGAGGCTTTACCATTATGCTATAGGAGCACATGCAAGGTGACTAGTCACCTGAACAGAGCCTCTGACAATCCTTTGTAATTTGATCACCTAGGAGTAGAAGAGTCTTTCACTTTGTCCCCATCCCTTCCCACACCTCTGCCAATATACTCTTTCAACATCATTTAAACGCCAGGAAAACTGACCTGTTCTGCTAGCATAGCTGCAAATGTCTTCCTAACCCAGTCATGTCTATTCTAAATTACCACATTAGAGACTTCTTTTATGACCAAACACTACATAATGGAATCATAATAATGATGTTTGCAGAAAATTGAATCTCCCCCTCCTATGCAAAAATCAATCATCCAAGCCAGTTTCCTAGACACTAACCATCCTCGGCAAACACAGCATGAAACGAGGGCAAGTGTCCAAAGGCATATGAAACATAGAGCAAAGGTGACTCCACTAAGCGAATACATCAAATGATCAGATTATTGCATAAATATTGGAGCAGTACAGCATGATGCAGCTAATAACAAGGCAATATGGCATATCAGCTGGTATAACAGACATGGACAACATTTATTCCTTCACAACAACATAGCAAACAACAGCAAGTTTTGCAAAGCAATAGAATCATGCAAAATTAAAAGGTGAGAAAGCATGACTGTCCAGCAAGAAACTACCCATTTTTTCCTACTAGTGTGGCATTCCGAGACTATCATATTCAGATGTAAGTGTGAATTTAACCAATAATACCAAAGCATGGTAACAAAGAGAAAGGGAACAAAACACAGATAATGGAAACGAAGTCATGATGTCCCAACGATAACAGAAGTGCCAGTTTATTAGACATAATCTATCCTCCTGACACAAAAAACATGAGAATTGAGAAAGAAAAGAAAAGGCTTAAATCCCAAATACCTTGTTGTGAGTGTGTATCAGAGTTCTTATCAGAGCCAAGTGAGGGAAAATCTCCAGAGCTCAAAGTGAACCCACTGCTCTTGGATGACGCGGTCCCCTGTCAATGCAACCGCAAATTAAGAAGTATGCCCAGTAGGCAGACTATGAATTAACCAGAGTAAGAACTGAAAATGTCCAAAACGTATATACAAATTTAAAATATTCAAACAGAATTAAGTATCACAAATTTTCAAACAGAAGTTATTAGGAAGATACCAATCTCTCAGCAGTTCCCGTTGCCCCCCATACAACTGTATTATAAACTGAATTATCTGCGAACCGAGATAGCTGAGAACTACCAAGTCTTGTCTCAGCACTTCGAGGGCGTGTTGCTGCTGCTATCTGGCTTGACGCTAATATCCCGGATGCGGACGATGGTCGAGAATTTGCACTGGATGCGGACGATGGTCGAGAATTTGCAGCCCATGCGTTAGAAACCATTTCATGGGATATATCACTGCCAGCTGTAGAAGGTCGTGTATCACTTCCAGATGATGGGCAGTGACTTGGTGAGGCAGCACTTCCTTCAGTATGGGGAGAAGAAATACTGGAAGTGCCCCACGCATTTGGCGCTGCCAAAGATGGTTTGCTTCCCCAGGTGAGTGTCTCCCTAAGATAAGCAGCAAAGGCCATATCACGCACAAGCTAAACTATATAGACATTTCAAAAAGAAATAATAAGATTGCTTGAAACACATGCTGGGGAACCACTCATTGTTTTAGAAAATGAAGGCAGGTCTAGGCACCCACCTGATTGAAGCGGCTTTAAGGCCGCTCCACCTAGGTTGCTTTTACAATTAGGAACCACCTATAGCCTAACATTTTTGGTATGGTGGCTATCAAAAAAGACTAAGATTATACAAAGAAAAAAATCCAACACAAATGATACCAGAGATGAAACTTACTTTGGTACAATTTCAACATTTGGGTCCAGCCCATGGTTTTCAGCAAAATAAGCATTTTTCACTTGTAGAAAAAAAAGTTGACAAAGTTCATGACCTATGAGATGCTGGCAGTATTTGCTGTGAATAGAAGTTACCTTTGACTGGGCAAGTTAATAGGTTTTGGGACTTTTCCCAAAACAGTCAACTTCCGCGCCGGAGCCCACCTATTAGAATAATAAAATAAGACCTCATGTAAGAGAAATATTTTAGTACGCCACAAGGAAAAAATAGAGTGCATTCAGAATCTCAGACATTGACTACAATCTATAAGCAAAACACTTGTCTCGTCCGTTAGTCCATCTTAGGATGCTCTCCAAAAGTCATCTAAGAAGTTGATGGGGCAATACCAATTACTGATTTTCTCATGAACTGACCCAAATAACCACTGCAACGGCAACAAATCATTTAAAAAATCAAGGCAGCTCTAAATCTGACTAGAAACACCAGGAAATTCGGCTTGGAATCACAAATTCTGGATTGGCCTTTGAACGAAATGGAAATTTCAATGGCTACGATAATAGTTGTGAAGTGGACCTTACATCAATTTCAACCTGTATCAACTTTGTGTGCTCCTTTTCAATGGCAGCATTTGCTGGAAATGATGGCTGCCACAGCAAGGTGGTTGAAGGCTTTGATTCTAGTTGCAAAGACAAGGGTGGGGGTGAGAAATTGGTAACCAAATTTGATGGCGATGACAACTGATTTCTTTGAAAAAGAATGAAAACCATCCCCATTAATCTTGTTTGCTCCACTCTCAATGGTTGAAATGTGATCATCAAATGCATTTCAAATTTTGAGCAATTTTCTCATGGATAACCACGTTGGAATAAAAAAAAGGTGTCCCAACACACTCATCAATGCAGAGGCACTCTTTGAGTACATGGATGCATGATGTTGATACCAAAATGGTGCAGCCCTAAGAAAAGAACAATAGAAAATAAGCGTACAAGAATAGACAAGAAAAAGTACAACGCCCCAGCCTCAAACTAACCCAGTTTTTATTCATTTTTACTCTACCCCTTTCTCAATTAGATTCGGCCTTTACATGTGCCTTTACGTCATTAAAACAATACTCTAGGATACTATAACACACTCCTAATAAAGAATGATTGAAATTCCCTAACTGATTTCCTAAAAACATTTTGAAGTATGAACTTTGGGATATTTTAACTAAAGTAAAAACCCCTATATACTAAAGTACTCTAATTTCTTCTAAAAACAAACTAAAATTAAACAACTCCCACTACCTCCAGCATGTAAGGTTCTTGTATTTTTTTTTTTCAACCATTGTCACTACCCATAAGTTTATTATTTACACATACACAATGTATCCACATTCTAAATTTTTAGGATTTTCCGTATCCCTGTTTCCATACTGTATGTCAGTGCAACTGATCCTTATCGTGTATGGTAGAAAATGAGGTTATTGATGTGGATCTTAAAATTAATTTATACCACATTATGTAACATGCTATTAAACGTGGTAAACCAGATACAAATCTGGTGGGCATCAATGTGGATCACATTTTTTTGCTGGGCCTAACATAGAAAAAACTTCTTGAACCCGGAACTGGCACAAGCTCACCAATCAATTCAGACCTAATATGGTCTGACCAAGCAAAATCATTTGCCAACACTGCATGGAGTTTCTCTCTCTTTGGCACTGCATAATAGCATACAGAACTAAGTACCTTGAAGTACCCAAATCATTGCCAGAGAAATATTTTTCCTTGAACCTTTCTGTTCCTTAACCATTTCCAAAGCTTGCTATAATAAGCATGCATAAAAATATGAGGTCAGCCATGGAGCATAACAAAAAAAATCAAGAAAGCTCCAATAAAGAATGGACCATATCTTGCCCAGTCACTTGGAATCAGCTCTCTATAAGAAGTGGCAAGTTCCTGCCACGCAAGCAAGCTGCCTTGATAAAGAACGAAGGTGAGATGGAGACAGATAACTCTTTTGTCAGCATATGGTTTATTGAATTTGTTATTTTGTTTATTTTGATTTGATTTCAAAGTTAAGATAGATCACATTAGTAGATTAGAGTGTATTAAGGCTAACTCGTTACTGTAAACTAAATTAATTGGAGGAAGATGATTGAGTTTGCAGTAGAGCCACATGACAGGAGTCAAGTTTTTCCAACAGTGGGGAACTGATGTAGTTTTAATTTAAATTAGGTTAGCAGAAGGAATGGGGTGCAATTGCAGTGATTCATTTAATGAACAAGACTTAATTCAGTTATGCTATCTCAAAAGTCATGGTCTATCATACTTGTAGTGTCAGTTATACTATCCCACAAGTCATGTTATAATGTAATAGACTACACCAAAAGGGTTGATCTGTTTGGAAAACTAGAAATAGCAAATGAAAATTTGAGTTGCCGCTGATGAAGAAGACTGCAGCCTTTGTACCTTTCTCCTTTTAAACATAGCTGATTTCAACATATTTTGTAATCGTGTACTCCCAGATAATGTTACTAGCTTAGAGAAAGTAATGTCAAAATTTTCTAATAGTTACTAAGAAAACTCTTCACTTTCTTTCTGTTCTTATTTGTAACCTTCAACCAAACAGAAAAAAGAAAATCTATTTTGTTTCTGTTCACTCACTATATCCGAAACCAAATTCAACACACAAACTGATAAGGAAATTCACAATACAAAAGATTGTCCTATTTGGGTAACTGTTCCATGCAAGTGGAGAAATTTATTGACTTTTAGAACTTATTGTCAAATTAGTTCTTCAATTTAAAACTTTATTTCATTTATAAGGATTTTGCAGAGGCAAGCAGACAGTTCCATGCATCAGACATTCAGAATTTTCTGCATTAATTAGGATGTGAAATTACATCATTAGCCAAAAAATTGTTATCTCACTGAATTCTTTAAAATAGTTGCACGCAGAAGATTTGTTTTACACAATTTCCATATGGTGATCACCAGTTTTGACACATGTCATTCAAATTTTCTCTTTGAATCACAAGTAAATAAGCACACATGCACAAATAAATCAAGCATACAGATTCTGTCAGTAGAAAGAAAAGCCAACAAAACTTCAAATTAGAGTGCAATAGTTCACTTAAACACACTTCAAATTGGTTTATCCTCATGAATAACCAACACTGCAAAAGTGCGAAGAAACAACAAACTAAGCATGTGCAGAAAATACAACCTCCGATCGCCTGTCAGCATACTTGATGCCATAATTCCCCAAATGTGGCTGCCAAATTGTCCCACTAAACATACAGTTTACCTGAAGGAAGAAATACATGTGTTAAATCTTGAACTTCAGAAAGGAAGCAACCAATTAGAAGATCCCAATAATCAACATCTGTTCTAAACCAATAAAAGACATAATTCTTGAAGCATATGGAAACGCAGAAGAAAACTAAAGCCAACCAGTATTATTCAAATGAAAGTTAATAAAATAAGTATTTTGTTGTCCAAAATATACCTGCCCAAGTCTACCTTTCAACTTTAAATAGTAGAAAATCAAATTCATGAAGAATCATGTAACAACTTACTCTCAAACATGTGATTGCTGTCTAAATGACAAGTTAATGGTAAAGAGTGCATTAATTTATCATTTAATGGATGCTCATCGAATCCGCATAAACTACTTTGACATGAAAGCACAGAATAACATAGACTTGACAAATAACATCTGGCTAAGACAATATGTTATAAGACAAGATGGGAATTTTTTGAAGACTCAACTAATCTAATACCATCAAAAGTCAAAACCCATAGCAGATGTTCTAAAAAAAGACAAAGAAATGAATTATGTCAGCTAGATAAGAATATAATCCCATAGATATCTGTAAGTTTTGTGGTTAAGTTCATATAGGCAACAATTACACAGAGAGCATAATGATATTTTACTCCTTTTGTACATACTAGATGGAAATGGATATTTGATTTCCATTAGTAAAGAACCTTTAAAAACTTTAAAAGTGTAAACCTTTCCCAAAATTGTGTCAGTGTCCTTTCAAACTCCAAAGTGAATGTAGTTCTTTTTTTTAAAATGTGACGTAGCATGTGGTATGATATTTGCCTTTTATATGGAAGCCAGAATAGACCAGTTTCTGAAGTAAAGGGCAGTTCATAGTGTATCTTTGAATTGAACAGATCTATGCTAGGTACAGTTCTAAAGAGGGATCCTACTTCCTGTAATTGACACAACTCAATTGCGGCTTTGGCATCACCGAATATGACAAGTACCCATCCCACAATATATCTATACTATAATAAATTATAAAAGGGTTGGATCCACTTAGGATTAACTTTCTAGTTGCAGTTGCATCCATGGTCACAAAATACGATATGGAAGAAAAGGGACAGAAAATATCATGTTGGTAAAGGATACAAGAAAAAAATGTATCCTAAATTCGGATAGAATAATAAAAATGATAATTAAGTCACTTCTTTTGTTTGCCACCTAATCTGTTTACATATATCCATTATTCACAAAAGTATTATCTATCATTAAAAAATAATAAACAAATCACTTTTTGTATTTTATTTTAGCTTACTTCCTTGATAACTGAATAGGTTATAGACAAAGAAATATGAGCCAATTACATCTAAAACTCAATGTTATAAAAAAGAAAGTAACATTAAAAGAAACTATTCTTCCCAAAAAATGTAAATACGTTAAAACATGTTTAAAAGTTTTGCTCACTACGTGTTTAAAAGGTTTAAAATGTTTAAAAGGTTTAAGTGTTTTTTTCTCGTCATCCCTTTTAAAGGGAGTTTTAAACTCAAAGCATTAGAACACGATAAGAAAGAGGAGTTTTGCTGCCATTGTTGCACCTTGGATAAAGTAAAACATCATAAAATGGGAAAACCTGATAAAATCCGCACATGTGCACTAACTCTAGGATGAAATGCAAGATATCATCGAGCCAAGAGCCTAATATCCTCTACTTCAATCATGACAGAAGGAAAAAAAATTATCATCCACACAGACCCACATCAAGTCCCAACCTAGTATTGTTCCTAGTGTTACCATAGGCAGTGTTCAATGAATGTGGTAGACAAGGTCTTAGTATTAACAATGAGTCAGAAAACTCGGTCCCAAGTGCTTAAACAAAAGATCAACTTTAAATTACAGTAATAACAGTTACTACTATAATCAAGGTGCCAACTAATTATGGCATAATCAATTAACTGCCAAAATAAGAACATTATAATTTTGATTAATGAACAAATAATTAGCCACATGAGAATCTAAAACTTGTCTGTTAAAATTGATCATGCTATCCATTTAAGCTCTGTAGACTCACTATCAAATCCCATTTGAAGGCTATTCAAGAATGCAAAAAATAAGATTGATCAAACGAAGCAAAATTTCACTAAATTACCTATATTGCTACAAGATCCAACCTCTAATTTAGCTTCAGACATGCGCCTAGTAGTTGTACGATTACATTAACAAGGATACTATCAGAAAGCACGAAGTGCGCAAAATAATACTCCAATGAGCCAATATTTCAACAGACCAACACGCGCGAGAACGATTCAGAACATAAGTTAACAAATCAAAAAGAGGAGATACGAGAGCAGAGCAAACGATCCCCGATCGCCGGACATGAAGCATAGCTCGAGGCTTAACCCTAACCGTAGAGTGAAGAATATCGAATCAAAACCCTAACCTGGGACGAAGGATCGGAGACGCCTGTCAGCTACTGGAGTTGAGGTTGAAATCGTAATCGCCGATCGATGAGGCCGCAGCGCCGATCGCGTACAAACGAGGTGAGAGAGAGACAGAGAGTGAACATTAAGTTAAGTTAAATAAAAAATGAAAAAAATGAGAGAGAGAGAGGATGGGTGACGTGGCAGATTCGTTATAGTGTGCTTTCGTGTTCGCTGGGTCGAGCTGTACGAGTTTCTCTCTCGATAAAGCGCTGCAGAGACCCACATCGAGCTCTTCACTAGAGTATCATAGGCCCCACTATGTTTTGGGTTTACATTTGGGTGCCATCGAACATTTTAGGACTTTTTCTCGTCTCGCATCACTCGTGTGCGATTGTGGGGCATGACCCAAAACATTGTGGGTCATGACCACAAAAACATCCGCGCACGCATGTCTCACATGCGAGAGAGATGGGCCACTGATTCGAGCGCACGTGTAAACAAGGATTTGGGCGCATCAAGGTTGGGGTTTTGGGCAGTAATCAAAGGGGTTGTTTGTTTGGACTTTAAAGCCGTAGAATGTTGTAATTTATAAATGAGTTACAACTCAATTATAAATACGGTGTTTGTTTGAACCGTAATTCGTAAAAAACTTACGCAACTCAATTACGACTCACATGCAACCTAATTATCACTCACTTACAGCTCACTTACAGTTAATTTTATAGTCATGCAAATTTGTATTATTTTTTTATGTTAATATTAATTTTTTAATATTTAGTACTTTTAGTATTTTTTTTGCAACATTAAAAAATTTTAAATTACCAAATAGTTCATTTTGTGATCAACTTTTGCACTTACGACTTACACATTATGACAATCAAAAACCGTAAACACAATACATTTTCCCACTTACAACTTTATATTACCAATTAAACACCGTAAAACTTACATGCATTTAATTTATTTACAATTGTAAAAGAATTTACCAATTACGACTTACGAATTACGGTCAATTACGACAACCAAGCACTGTTAGTTTCTAAGATCAATCTGACAACTAATAAATATCACTGAAATATCATCGATCTAATTGGCCAGGTCGGTTAATATCAAGTGGGAGGTTTTCCATTCAATAGAACGTTCCTTAATTAAAGAACCACCTTTCAATTACCTTCCTTGGTTAAACATCAATTGACTGGTATAAGTCAGTGTCAATATACTGAACATCAGTATAACCCCTGTATAAAGAAAATTAATTCACTTATACAGTACTTGGCGTGAGGTACGCTTATAGCGAATCTCCTTAAGACAAATACGTCCCCCGCAACGGTGCTAACGGATACTGGACGCTGGTCTCCTAAGATACAACACTCCTTCACGGTATTTGGATAGCACCACCACCGTACGGTCGAACCGTAGTTAACCAGTACCTTCACAGGATTATCAAAGCAGCAGGACTAAGACAAATTTCAGGGAGAATATTTGTCTTTACTTTGGAGAAGCACCCACTGGAGAGAAAGGAGGAAGGTAGAAGAATATTCTTCTTTGGAAGTCACAGATTCAGACAACAATTCTATTAAAGAATCTGTTGAATTTTCTGAGCCTTCTTTCAGAACGAATTTTACAGAATCTCTTGGAAGTCGCTTCGAAATCCGGTTGCAGAATTCTCATTTCCTGAAGGAAGCCACTTCGAACTTTTGCAGAAAACCCACTTCAAAATGCAGAGGAAGAACTTCTTTCTCCTGTATTGCTTCTGTTGTGTGTTCGTTGTGTGTTTTAGTTTGATAAAATGGAGCGCTGTTTATAGCGCTCTGGGAGGGGGAAAAGTGTCCAAACCCAACCGAACAGTTGCAACGGTTCGGTCTGAACCGTTGCAACGGTTCGTTTCAGACAGCAACCGCCCAACTATTCGCGGCGGTTTGCTGACAGCAGTTGCGCTGGGCGGTTCGGATCCGGATGGCGGAGCGGGTATGATCCGCGGTAACCCATACCCCTGAGACCCGGCTCAAAAAGAACCAGACCGGGTAGGGAACCGAACCAGAAACAGAACCAGAGCCCGGATCGGCGTCGGCGCTCGCGCGCGCACGTGCGGGCATGGTGTCCCCCTAATCGCGCGCGAAAACTCCAAGTACCCAAACGGCACACCCTTTGTTCTATTTAAACACTTCAAACTTCCATCCCATGGCCAATGTGGGACTAAATGCTTTTAGCTACCTTTAGTCCCATTTTGGCTTTGAATTAGGCAAACTTTAGACTTGAATATCTCATTCATTCGAAGTCGGAATTGAACATGTGAATATACCACGTTCATCCCCAATGGAAGGAGAACACACTCCTACCATTATCCAATTGATTCAATCAATGAATTTCGTCGTAATTCAACTCAAAGATTCACATTTATTCTTCATATTTCCAACAATCCCCCACAATGAACGGAGATTCAAGGAACTGACACACAAAGAGACTGACTCTATAGTAAAAGATACTTTAGGAAAGAAACTGCATAAGGATAGGCGAATTAGGTCTTGAACCTTCCATAGCGAAAACTTTATCGGACTTACTGGCTAATCCGTGAATTAGGTCTTGAACTGTTAGCCGTTAGTGTAAGCCTAGTCAACAAGCTTCACACAGTAACTTTTCAAATCAACTTTGGTTCTCGGTTGTGTCCATTTTGGCCCTGGACATTCTTAGTTTCAGAGAGTATCTTTAGGGAATAACAGCCTCCATAGAAATTCCCAAAGAGCCGACCCAACTCTATACTCACATAGGTGATCGTCCTATTAAGAGTAGTCTACTCTACTCCACTTGTTTAGTAACAAGATATAGGCATCATTAAAAGCGTTAAGCTTACCCTTAATCCACTTGTAGAAAGTACTTGTGTGCATCTTAGAAATGGATTGGAGTCAAGCTCCTAAGTGCTTACTTGCTGAGTCAATCATAACTAGTTTTTCCTCTTGAACTTACTCCGTGGGATCTCCAGTCGCTAAGTGAGGTTTCCATTAAGCTGACTCGGTAAGGTTAGGCTTTTAGACCCATTCCCCTCGATGCGCAGTTTATACGCTCTCCACTTAAACCTTTAGTAAGCGGATCTGCTAAATTATCTTTTGACGAGACAAAGTCAATAGAGATAATTCTATTTGAGAGCAACTGCTTAACAGTATTATGTTTACGACGAATATGTCTAGACTTACCATTGTATATAACATTTTGTGCCCTAGATATAACTGCTTAATTATCGCAGTGTATGATGCATATAGCGGGTACTGGCTTTTGCCATAATGGTATATCTTTCAAAAATTGTCGAAATCATTCTGCTTCTTCTCCGGCCTTATCTAAGGCTATGAATTCTGATTCCATAGTGGAACGGGCAATACATGTTTGTTTGGAAGATTTTTAAGATACTGCTGCTCTTCCTAGAGTAAATATGTATCCGCTAGTTGATTTTGATTCCTCAGAATCTGCAATCCAATTAGCATCACTGTATCCTTCAAGTACAGGTGGATATTGTCCATATCTCAAGGCATATTCCTTTGTATGTGATACGTAACCCAATACTCGTAGTAGAGCAGTCCAATGATCATCACTAGGATTGCTAGTGTATCTGCTTAACTTGCTTACAACGTAAGCAATATCGGGTCTAGTGCAATTCATTAAATACATTTGACTTCCGATAATCTGAGAATGCTCCAACTGGCATACTCCAGTTCCTGTATTCTTACGAAGGTGGATGTGTGGGAGAAAAGGATTTGTATTCTCCTTTATCCCATGATCCTTGAATCTTTCTATCATCTTATCCACGTAGTGAGATTGAGATAGACTGATTCCATCTGGTGTTCTTGTGATTTTAATTCCTAAAATTACATCAACAACCCCCAGATCCTTCATGTCAAAATTGTTGGATAACATTTTCTTAGTGGACTTAATAATTTCAATATTAGTCCCAAATATCAACATGTCGTTTACATAAAGACAAACAATGATACATGTGTTTCCAACTGTTTTAGTGTAAACACACTTATCACATTCATTTATAGTGAATCCATTTTTGATCATGACACTATCAAATTTCTCATGTCATTGTTTTGGAGCCTGCTTTAGACCGTATAAGGATTTTACCAATTTACGCACTTTGTGTTCTTGGCCCTTGACTATAAATCCTTCAGGTTGCTCCATATATATTTCTTCATTTAATTCACTATTTAAGAATGCAGTCTTGACATCCATTTGATGGATATCTAAGTTATGCAATACTGCAATTGCAATCAACATTCGAATGGAGGTTATTCTTGTTACTGGTGAATAAGTATCGAAGTAGTCAAGTCCTTCCTTTTGTCGATAACCCTTGGCTACTAATCTAACCTTGTACTCATCGATAGATCCATCGGGTTTTAATTTTCTTTTGAAAATCCACTTACACCTAATTGGTTTACTGCCATGAGGCAAGTTTGTCAATTTCAAGTATGATTACTTAGTATGGATTCTATTTCGCTATTTATAGCTTCTTTCCACATTTGTGCTTCTGGGTAGACGTAGCCTCTTTAAATGTTTGAGGCTCGTTTTCAATAGCGTATGTTATGAAATCTGCACCAAAAGATTTTGAAATTCTAGATCTCTGACCTCTTCTTGATTCAATTTCCGCATTAACAATCGGTTTCTCGGGGCTTTCGTCCCTGAACGCCATCTCATGTGTTCTTTTCCCAGAAGTCTTATCTGTTTCCCATTTATATGAAAAAATATCTTTAAAGAACACAGCATCTCTAGATTCAATAATCATGTTTGTTGGCCCAAGGTTACAATCACCCGTCTTTAGTGTGTTTTGATGATTACAAAACATATTAGTTATTTGTACTAATATTATTTGTTATTTAAGTGTGTTTCAGGTTTTCTATCTTGCATAGGTATTTTCTTCCCTAAAGGAAGGTGACTTGGACTCAAGATAACTCAAATTGGGTTCAAGATGCAAAATTGAAGATCAAGTGGAGAAAGCCCCTCTTGAAGCCTTGAAGTCCTTAGAACATTGTAAGAATAGAATGTTAAAGTTTGAGTATATGATATTTGGCTCTAGGATACACACACACATTTTTCCCTTTACAAAATTCTATGTTTTAAAAATGTTTGTTTCTAAGTTTTATTCCTAGGTTTATATATACATGTATCCAAACTTGTTACAAATTGAATATCTTGTTTAAAACATGTGTATATACTATTTTTGCATAATGCTTAGTTATAAGTATCTCAAAATATTTTTTCACAAAAATTTCCAACTCCAAATCCTGCCAGTTTTCCCTGTTTCAGGTTGACCGGCCGACCGGCCCGGTCGACCGGCGCCTGTGTCAGGACATGCACGTTTGTGCACGTCTGTCGGTCGACCGGCCCGGTCGACCGACTGAAAGCAGGCCACTCTCGGTTTGTTTGGGTCGACCGGACGGTCGACCGCCCGAAGGAAACTGTGTTTCCTCAAAGGAGACGGTCGACCGGACAGTCGACCGAAGCCCAACGGCTCTTTGCCAGCAAGGCGACGGTCGACCGGACCGGTCGACCGCCAAGCCTGCTGCAGCCTAACGGCTCTTTCCTCTTTGGGCAAGTCTGAAAATCTGTTTTCTTTTTCTTCTTTAACAGAGTTTTAGAGAGTTGTTGGAGGCCTTTTGCAGGTCAAATTAGGTGTAAAGAAAAGAGTTTTAACATATTCTCTCCATATAAATAGAGGGCAATAGGTCTTTGTTATCTTACTTAGAAAAATCCTCAAGTTTTCATTGTTTTCAAAGAGAAAAAAAGAAAATTGTTTTAAAGCTTTCAATTCCAATCTTTTGAGCTAGTTTTTCAGTTGTGTTTGATTGCTAATATCACTCTACAACTGAAGTTTTCTCACCACACTTCATAGAGCCAAAAATCCATTACTCATACTATAGTGAAGTTGTAAAAAGAGTGAGAGTGTTATAAAAGAGTTTGAGAAAGAGTTTTGTGATCTTGAGGAGATCACTATTGTTCTTGTGATCCTTGTTCTTGTGGAGACAACTCCTAGGTGGAGTTCTTTGTAAGTTGTGAAGCTAAGGGCTTGGGGTCTTCGGTAGACCAAACTTGTAAGGCATCCTCGGTGGATAGTGGAAACCCTTCACGGAGGTGAAGGCGGGGACTAGAGCGGTGGCTCGAACCTCGAAACAAATCAATTGTGTTTGCGATTGCCTTGCGTTATTCTTGCTTTATATTGTCTTCAATTATTTGCTTGAGAACTAACCCTTTTCTTTGTGCAATCTTCTCTTGTTTAGTTTACTTGTGTTGTTGATTGTGTGTATTTCATCATAGCATTTCATTCTTTACTTGTTCGATCATATCTCATACAACACGGTTACATTGCGCACCTCTAACCCATTTTTAAGGGGAATTGGGAGGAAGGAGTTCAGAACCTCTCACGGGGTATTCGGCTCTTAGTCGTGTTTTGAGAGATCGTTGCATCACTCATTCAATTAAGTTCAAAAAGATCATTAGATTAGCAATTACACCTATTCACCCCCCCTCTAGGTGTATTTCAATGTTTACATGAATATCTGGTATCTCTGATTTATGAACCAGAAATCTATAGGCATACTATTCAAGGCTTAGCCTATGAATATGCAGTTCATAGTTCTTACTCCCAACTTAATCTTTTTAGGTAATGGTGCTAGCACCTTTGCAAGGCACCCCCACATTTTGAGGTAATGATAGGAAGGTGTCCTTCCATGCCATAACTCAAATGGTATAAGACCAAGTTTCTTGTAGGGTACTCTTTTTAGAATATAATTTGCAGTTAACAGAGCTTCCCCCCACAAGTTTTGCAGAGCTCTAGAACTTACGAGTATGGAATTGACTATCTCCTTCAAAGTTCTGTTCTTCCGTTCAGCAATTCCATTTTGCTGAGGAGTATATGGTGCTGTTGTTTGATAGATTATACCAAATTTAGCACATAACTCACTAAAATTATTTGATTCATATTCTCCGCCTCTATCGGATTTTAAAATCTTGATATTCTTGTTGAGTTGATTCTCAACTTCGGCTTTATATGTTATACATATTCAATGCCTCATCCTTACTGTTTAAAAGATACACATAACAGTATCTTGTACAGTCGTCAATAAAAATAATAAAATACTTTTCCCGCCTCTAGTTGGCATAAACTTTAAGTCACACAGATCGCTATGAATTAACCCTAAAGGTTCTGTATTTCGATCAATTGAGTGAAATGAATTTTTCGCTAACTTGGCCGCAACACAAATCTCACACTTGCGAATTTCTTCCAAGTTGAGTTTAGGAATATATCCTAAATTAGACAAGTTTTTTAATGACTTGTAATTTACATGCCCTAATCTAGCATGCTATAAAATAGGAGACTCAAGCAAATAAATAGAACATTTTTCTTTATTTATAAGCTTCGGGTACAAATAGACAGACTTTTTGTCCACCACTGCAACATTGGCTTTAAAAAGTCCATCAATAAGATAACCCTTTCCCACATATATCCCACCCTTCGTAAGTACAAATTTATCTGATTCAAAAATCATTCTAAATCCTTGCTTACTAAGTATTGATCAAGAGATCAGATTCTTGCAGATATTTGGAACATGTAGCACATCGTTCAGAGTAAGCTCTTTCCCAGATGTCCACTTCAGGATGGCCTTTTCTTTTCCTTCAACCTTAGAGACAGCTGAGTTTTCCATGAAGAGTTGCTCATCTTGCTCTAGCTTTTGATATTCAGAGAATAATAATTTCTTAGAGCAGATGTGCCGAGTAACCCCAGTGTCTACACACCAATCCTTATTGTTAGTCGTCAGATTCACTCCTGACACCACAGCTGAAAGGCTTGGCGACGCATGGTCGGTCAGGTTTGCCTATGGATGGTTCTTCTTATTCTTTTTGAGACGGTTGCGACATTCATTCGCCTTATGTCTGCTGATACTCTAAAAAAGACAAGATTTCTAACTGGCCTGAACGAGGTCTAACTTGTTGACATCTACAAAAGACAAGTGGCAGACAAGCCGACGACCAGTTCTTCACCCATCTCAAAGAGGACGAATCAGCAACTTGGACTCTACTGATCCAGTGAAGCAGACAGTAAGCCGAGGTCGTCCTTAAAAAGCCCGTGAGAAGGCCCAAGCAGGTCCAGGGACACTAAGTTAGCTCAACACTTGGTGTCACACGAGCCCACGAGAAAAGTCTCGCATGAGAACCAAAGTTGCTTAGCATCGCAAGAAGCTCCTTAACAACCCGCTGCGAGCTAACTTACAGCTTCGCCCGAAAATGCTCAATTAGCTCCGCAGAAAGTTAACTTCGCTCGAAGCTCCACGCAGCTGCGCAAAAGGTTGACTGGTAGCTTCGCCACAAGTCTTATCCAACTCCACTGAGAGCTTTCTTTTAACTTCGCTAGATGCTTCTCCCAGCTCCGCCATGAGCTCAACGCAACGACTCCGCTGCGGGTTTTATGGTCACCTTTGACCAATCAAATCTCCAGATGAGATCAAATTTAATTGAGATCAAATTTAATTGAGATCAAATTTAGCAGTTGCTTGCCATAATCTTTTGACTCTCCCAATCAGGTGAGAAGATCAGGAGAGATCTTTCAGTTATTTGGAAAGAATCAAGGGAGTATCCCTCATTTAGCAGAGTGGATCAAGAGATCAGCGCTACTTGCTATTCCTAGCTTCGCGAAAGCTGTCTCTAGCCTCGCGGCGAGGCTATTTTCCAGATGTAAAACAGATTAACTCAATCTGTTTTCAGATTTTCAGGGCAATTGTCCCATATTCCTCCTTATAAATAGCGTACCGAGGCACACAGAGAAAGGGGCTAAAAAAAGGGGGAGAGATGGGCAAGCAAAGAGAGGAGATTGCTCCAGAAGCAGGCTTTCTAACTAGAGGGTTCTACCGACTCTCTGTTCTCCGATTCCCCGAACCAGGCGAGAAGGGAGTCTTATCAGGCGGCAGTCTGATCGTCTGACCGATCGCATCGTCAAAGGGATATAGTGATCGCGCGCTGATTAGATTCCTACCGGCACACTTTCCCAGAAATCTCAGAGGAGATCTACTTGTAATTTTCTTTTTTTAAAGTACTCGTAATTTCGCTCCTCGACACTTTATTTTTGTAAGTTTTTCCTTTCGCAAATCAATGGAAAACAAGATGGCGACTCCGCTGGGGATGTCATTCTCTACTGCTGAGAATTAAGTATCGCAATGCGACGATTAGACCTTTGGGTCTTTGCTGAGACGTCGGTCATTCACTCTGGCCAAGAGAAGCTCAAACAACTTCTTCCTGGGGGTAGCAAAAGTCCCCTACGTATGTGCAAGCACAAGGAGGTCGGCGTAGCCAGAGCCCCTTGTTGACACTCTAAAAAAGACAAGATTCCTAACTGGCCGGAATAATGTCTAACTTGTTGACATTTACAAAAGACAAGTGACAGACAAGCTGACGACCAGTTCTGTACCCATCTCCGAGGGACAGATTAGCAACTTGGACTCTACTGATCTAGTGAAGCAGACAGTGAGCCCAGATTGTCTTTGAAGAGACCTAAGCAAGTCTAAGATGCTAGGTTAGCTTAACACTTAGCATCACATGAGCCCAAAGGGATAGCATCACCTGAGAGGCTAAGTTTGTCCAACTTCGCCTTAGAGCCATTCAAAGCTCCATCAAGGAGCTAACTTACAGTTTCGACTGAAGTGCTCAGTTAACTTCGCAGAGAGTTAGCTTCGCTCGAAGTCACACGCAATCGCGCAGAAGGATGTTCGGTAGCTTCGCCACAGATGTTTATCCAGCCCCGCTGAAGAGCTTTCTTCTGACTTCGCCAGATGCTCCTTCCAGCTCCACTGCGAGCTCGACGCGGCAGCTCCGCTGCGGGTCTTTTTATGGTCACCTTTGACCAATTAAATCTCCAGATGAGATCAATCTATTCAAGATCAAATCTAATCGAGATTAAATCTGAGATCAAATTTGGCAGTTGTTTACCATAATCTCTTGACTCTCTTAAAACAAGTAAGAAGATCAAGGGAGATCTTTCAATATTTTTGAAAAGAATCAAAACAGATCAGGAAATCTACCTGTTATTCCTAGCTTCGCAGAAGCTGATTCTAGCCTCACAGCAAGGCTACTTTTCAGATTTAAACAGATTGATTCAATCTGTTTTCAGATTTTCAAGGGACAATTATACCCCTGCTCTCCCTATAAATAGCCCACCAGAGGCATATGAAGACACAAGGTGCAGAGGCTAAAAAAAATATAAAGAGAGACGGCTAAACAGAGACCTATTCTCTTGCTTCCAAGAATTCAGAGAACTGCTTCTCTAATCAGGGTGCTGATACCCTAAGATCTTCTCCCTCTCAAGGAATCTCCGGAACCAGGCGAGAAGGAATTCCCAAGTGAAGGCAATTTAAGAAGTAACAAGAGGGTTCTACCAACTTTCTGTTCTCCGATTCTCCGAACCAGGCGAGAGAAGGAATCCCATCGATCGCATCGTCAAAGGGACAAGTGGTTGCGCGCTGACCAGACTCCTATCGGCACACTTCTCCAGAATCTCAGAGGAGATCTACTTGTAATCTTTTTAGAATACTTGTAATTTAGCTTCTCGACCCCTTTTTGTAAGTTTCCCCCTTTGCAAAATCAATGGAAAACAGGATGGCGATTCCGCTGGGGAACGAATCTCCACTGTTGAGAATCAAGTGTCACAATGCGACGAACAGACCTTCGGGTCTACTTCTGAATTCAAGAAAGCCGGTGTGGCCAGAGTCCCTCTGGCTAAATCTTCGAAGTAAGTCTCTGTAGAGACAGATGAGGCTCTCTGCGAGCCTACCACGGTCCTCTGGCGCAACAAGGAAGCAGGCCCGCAATGCAAGGGTCAGAATCTTCAGCCTGTCACCTTCGAAAACCTAGTCGTTCACTTCGACCAAGGAAAATTCGAAGAACTCCTCTCTGGGGGTGGTCTAATGCTCCATGCACGAAAGCATAGAAAGGTCTCGATGGCCAAGGTTTCAGAGCAGAAATCGAAAGCAGAATCCTTCCAACCCCTCTCAGCCTCGCGTGTGGCTAGTCAGGTTCCCTGTGAACCTAAGTCTCCTTTTTCAAAGCAGATGTGGAGGCCAAAGAAGAAGGCTCCGTATGAAGCTTCAGGCACAGCTGGCCACAAGCTCGTCTCTCTCCCGAAGAAAAAGGCAAGATGCCTGTCTGCTTCGTCGAGACTCTTAGCCGCGAAGTTACGACGACAATCATGCCTTCGCCTAATTCAGGAGCAGTAACTCCTCGCGCCAGCCTCGTTCTTATGAGCGAAGCTACTGATATAGCACCTCAGGGTACGCATGATGTTCGTACCCGCGAAGTTGGAACCAAAGCACCACAGTGTGCTAAACTCGCTCTTTGCAGCGAAGCTAAGGGATTGCCCCTAAGTGCTGATAGCAGTGCTTACGCAGCTTCAGCGCCTAAGGGCATTTTCAAAAGCCGCAAATTTAGAGCCAAAGCACTATCTGGGGCTAATCACCTTCGCATCAACATAGCGGATAAAGCACCACAGCGTGCTTCGCTTCTCAGTTCATCAAGCACTTGGTGACAATCCACTCAGTCCATTGCCGGTTAGAACCAATCCCCGCCACTCCTCCAGGCTGACAATCAGTTTTGATCGACTGTTGGTGCAAGCTCCGGTGAAACATCGCAAAAGGAGCGTATCGCAAGATCTGCCCTCTGTATCCGTTAACATGATCGGAAGGGGACGAGAGCTGCGTAGGGGCAGACGAGCGTCGCACGACACTCCCTATAGTTCCCCAGATCCGGATTATAGCCCGGGCCTTGGCGAAGTCTTGGTACATGAAGAAGGTGTCTTCTGGAACACCAGATCTAGGGTCGCAATACCTTACAGTTATAAAACAACCATCTTCCTCAACTGCAGTAACCTCACCAGAACCAATGAAAGGATTAGTACAATGGTCTGATGAGAGGACGAAGACAGTGGGTATGCCTCTTCGGCAACAGTCAGCTCGGTACGAACGGATAGAGTATCAGTGAGTATGGCTGATAACGGTAATGATGACCTTCGTCGACGGTTGGAAGCTCAGGAGCAAACTTCCAAGACCCAGCAAGAAGCTTTGGATAACATTCAACAGATGCTCGCTCAACTCCTCAATAACCGGAATAACAATGATATCGGGAGTAACCATGATGAGGAAAAACATCTTAGCAATGAACAATAAAAGACTGAGAAGTCAAAGGAGAATTCTTCTTTAGACGCTGAAGTTCTTAAAGGCATCTAAGCTCAAATTGCATCCCTAACTCAGAGGGATGAACTAAAGAAAGTAGGGACAGTCCGTCCTTACCCGCTGGAATGGGATTCAGTACCATACCCACCAAAGTTCAAACCACCAACGTTACATACGTACGATGGTAAGAGCTCGCCAAACCAGCACATTTACTATTTTCGGTCTCAGACCGGTAATGTTATAGACAATGATGCTATCATGGCCAGACTGTTCATTGGCACTTTAAAGGGGGTAGCATTTGACTGATTTCGAAGTCTCCCGCGGGCTCTGTCAATTCCTGGATCGACCTAGAAACCCGATTTCTTTCTCGTTCTATGAGGACGATACCGAGGTAACCATGGACAAACTCCTCTCTACCGTACAGAAGAAGGGTGAATCTGTCCGTGACTACATTGAGCGGTTCAGAAACTTGTCTTTGATGTGCCCAGCAGGGATGCCATTACCATAATCTTACAGACGTGCAGGCACAACTTCTTAGACCAAGTATAAATTCACATGGGAGCTGTCAAAACCCATACCTGGAAAGAACTGGTCGAGCAAGCTGAGATAGCCGAAAAGTCGGCTAAAAAGTTCGAATCATCCGCCCCTAAAGGCAAATGGGGTAAGAGTAATAAAGGACGTGGCGACATGGCACAATCTTCTCAAGCCAGAGGGAAAGAGACTATGTCCGTCGAATTATCAGGGGATGTTCAGTCGAAGACCAAGAAGGGCGGCTTCAATAATCAGGAGTCTAAGTTTCCTCCGAAGCAGAAAAGCAAGCTTGCACAACGCGAGCTGATGTACCTCAGCCAACGGGTACTCGATCCGAAAAATCATACTTAAAACAGTATGAGAAAGCTACTGACGAGACACAACAGCAGACGACGTCAGTACAAGTACCAGCACCTACTTCGGTACCAACCAAGGGAAAGGAGAAGCCAAAGGAAGTCTGGTTCGACCATGTCCTGAAGAAGACTTCAGGCCCAGGGCTTGACACACCCTTTCGTTTTGACATATTGGCCCAGCTGGCTAATATCCCGCTCGTATTACCATACACGAGCTCCTTTGTCTCTCAAAAGAGATAAGAGAAGCACTCAGAGATGCACTGGCTAATTCATAATCATTCCTGACGTATATGCCAGAAATCCCT
Source organism: Agave tequilana (assembly GCA_038442645.1). Lineage (NCBI taxonomy): Eukaryota > Viridiplantae > Streptophyta > Magnoliopsida > Asparagales > Asparagaceae > Agave > Agave tequilana. The sequence continues at coordinate 20,509 of JAVJIF010016698.1, read as the reverse complement.
AAAGATGACGCTCAGTATTCTTGTCCTGAATGCCATCATGTACAATCAAAGGTACCTGCTATTACCTTCATAACGGAAGATTTGCTTCTCAAGGATAACAAGCACGATCGACCTTTGTACTACACCGGATACATCGATTCGACATGTATTGAAAGGGTACAGGTTGACCCGGGGTCTGCACTTAGTATCATCCCCAAAAGGCTCCTCTACTTCCTCGGTAACCACTATATAGGTTGTCCGCAACCACTACAACAATATACGATTTTAATGCCGGGAGTAGTCATCCACTTGGGAAAATTCGACTCCGTTGCCGAATCGGGAGCCTGAAGTCAGAAGTGACGTGCTATGTCATTGACGCTGACACGTCGTACAACTTGTTACTAGGACGACCGTGGATCCACGCCAACTGGATCGTTCCCTCAACTCTGCATCAGTGTTTCAAATATTTGAAGATGATGCAACAGTATGAACTGTCTTCGCTGAGAAGCAACCATTCAAAGAGGTGGAAAATTACTTTACTGACGCTCTCCTATATCAAGAGACCGGTGAAACATCGAAAGAATCATTGTCGGACGATGATGATAGTGGCAATGAGGCGGATTCAGAATCTGAAGCAAACATGCCAGCCATTTTGATTGGTGAACCGATTATAGCATGTCTTAATAATCCCCAATGTAACACTCCTTCTGAAGATGAGGGTGAATGGATAATTAATGATAATATTTCTTTTGATTATCCTGTGAGTGTTGGTTGTTTGAATCCATTACGGATAACTCTCTGCACATGCCTTTACATAAACCAAGTGCATCCGGTCCACACCATGGAATCTATAAAAGGGGCCGTTTTAGTGATCACTCCATCCAAAGAAGGTCAATTACCAATAATATTCGGTAAAGCCCACCATGAGGGTCCACAGCCATAGATTCAAGTTCAGACTCAGACACCCCATAATTTTTCCATTATGCGCGACCAGCGCACCATATGATGAAGAAAATGGGGTACAACCTGAAGCATGGGAAGGGCTTGAATTTCGGAAGAGGAAGACGTAGTTTGCTGCGTAACTTTGTGCCGAGAGGGAAACCTGCAAATTACTATGATAACACACGCAGGGGGTTGGATACGTTACACTCACACCACCAGTAACGGTTCAATCCAAGGACGACAACCGATCCCATCACATTCTGCCTCTTTCTCCGAGTGGGACTCAGATGTCAGTATGGGAATGATGTTCAAGAATCTCACCATTAATATGACTTCAAGCAGTCAATTGGAGCCAGCAAAAGCTACTGATGAGGAACTATGTGCTCAGTAATTAGGTCTCCAATGGGAAAGCGATTCGAACAGCGTGAACCACCTACTGAAGACAAGGTGATTCAGGTCAACTTGGGTAGTCAAGATCACCCTAAACCCATCTTTATAAGTGAGAGCTTATTACTTATGGAAAAGAACATTAATAATACTCGTAAAGGAGTATATAGATGTTTTTGCATGGAACTACGAAGACATGCCCGGACTTGATCCACAAGTAGCCATGCATCGTCTGAATATCAAACCTGACGTCAAGCCAGTCAAGCAGCAACAACGTCGGTTTCGTCCGAACATTATGGAGGCTATTGAAGTCGAAGTTCTTAAGCTCATTGCATGTGGCTTCATATGGGAGGAACAACATCCAGATTGGGTTGCTAATATCGTTCCCGTCCTCAAGAAGAATGGGAAAATACGGATCTGCATCGACTACCGTGATCTCAATACAACTTGTCCTAAAGACGAATTCCCACTGCCCATCACCGATGTCATGATTGACAATACCTGTGGATTCAAAAGAATGTCTTTCATGGACGACTTTTCAGGGTACAATCAGATTAAGATGTATCCCGACGACGAGAAGCATACTTCGTTCCGAACGCCATTGGGGGTATACTGCTACACCGTGATGCCCTTCGGATTAAAGAACGCGGGAGCAACCTATCAGCGGGCAATGAATACAATCTTCCGCGATCATCTCCGAAAAACGATAGAATGCTATTGAAAGTACACCTAGAGGGAGGGTGAATAGGTGTACTGCTAATCTAATGAACTAAATGCGAAAATTAAAAACTAATTGCAACAACACTTATGTTGACACTTAAAAAAGATAAGATTCTTACTGGCCCGAACAATGTCTAAACTTGTTGACATTTACAAAAGACAAGTGACAGACAAGCTGACGACCAGTTTTCACCCATCTCCAAAGGACAAGGAAGCAACTTGGACTCCACTGATCCAGCAAGCAGACAGTGAGCCCGGATTGTCTCTAAACAGACCTCAGCAGGTCTAAGATGCTAGCACTTAGCATCACATGAACCCAAAGGGATAGCCTCGCCTGAGAGGCTAAGATCATCCAACTTCGCCTTGAAGCCATTCAAAGCTCCGCCAAGAAGCTAACTTATAGCTTCGCCTGAACTACTGAAGCGCAACTCCGCAGAGAGAGTTAGCTCCGCCTGAAGCCACACGCAATTGCGCAGAAAGGGTATGCGGTAGCTTCGCCACAGACAACATCTAGCTCCGCCGAAGAGCTTTCTTCTGACTTCGCCAGATACTGCCTCCAGCTCCGATGTGAGTTCAAAGCGGGCAGCGCCGCTGCTGGTCTATCATGGTCACCTTTGACCAATCAAATCTCCAGATGAGATCAGATCTAATCAAGATCAAATCTGAGATCTAATTTGGCAATTGATTGCCACAATCTCTTGACTCTCCTAAAACGAGTAAGAGGATCAGGAGAGATCTTTCAACTATATGAAAAGAATCAAAACGGATCAGGAGGATTAACCGACCTGCCATTTCTAGCTTCGCAGAAGCTGATCTTAGCCTCGCAGCAAGGCTGCTTTCCAGATTTAAACAGATTCAATTCAATCTGTTTCTATATTTTCAAGGGACAATTATACCCTTGCTCTCCTTATAAATAGCCCACCAGGGACAAGGAGGAGAGACCACGCACATGCGCAAGAGGACGACTTCTGAAAAGAGAGAGGACTCCACAAGCAAGACTTCTTCACGATGCACCGTGCGCACAAGAATTCAGAAACTTTTAGAGAATTACTTCTCTATTCAGGGTGCTGATACCCTAATACCTTCTTCTCAAGAATCTCCGGAACCAGGCGAGAAGGAATTCCTAATTGAAGGCGTTTTGAGAAGTAGCAAGAGGGTTCTACCAACCCTCTGTTCTCTGATTCCCCAAACCAGGCGAGAGGGAATCTCATCGCTCGCATCGTCAAAGGGACAAAGTGGTCGCGCGCTGACCAGACTCCTATCGGCACACTTCTCCAGAATCTCTGAGGAGATCTACTTGTAATCTTTTTAGAATACTTGTAATTTAGCTCCTCAACCCTTTTTATTGTAAGTTTTCCCCTTTGCAAATCAATAGAAAACAACTTAGTGCAACCAACGAGTGTAGCTGAATTCCCGGAGAGGGCTCTGGACTAACTCCTCTTGATTCCTCTGAATAAGAGTTGAGGCGCTATATGAAGCTCTCGTGGTTAAGCACAAGTGAGGCACACACAAATAAGCTAAGCATATAATATGAATGATCAATATGAAATGATGCAAGACACAATATAGAGAGAGAGAGAGAGTAGAGTCAATGGATCAAACGCAAACAACGAGATTTGTTTCGAGGTTCGAGCACCCAGCTCTACGTCCCCGCCTTCACCCAGAAGGATTTCGAATCCACTAACTTGTCCACCCAGGACTCCCACACAGGGAACCTCCACTGAGGATTTGGGGCAACTACAACCAGGTACACAACTCCTCTCTCAACCAATACAACCTCTCACTAGAGGCTACACAAATACCACTTCACACAAGAGGCGTAGGCACTTAGCCAAACAACCACAATCCACCTCTTCACTAAGAGGGATACATAACCAATCTCCACCTCTCACTAGAGGGAGCTAACCACCACTCCAAAATCAACCTCTACCCAAGAGAATAACACAAAGTAGGAGGGTTTACAACTAGGTGGTCTATCTCAACCACAAACCAATATTCCCACAAATAAAAGATCCTAATAGATAGGATAGAATGATGTGGCTCAAGTGTGAAAAACAAAGAGTTTGAAAATCAAAACTCAAAGAAAAACTCTAGGGAAAAACTCTAGATAGAATTGAAAATGAAGATCAAAATAATTCCCAAAGAATTTTCTTTTCAAATGATTTTCCAACCCTTTTGAAAACAAGATAAAGATCAAATCTTTAAGCACTAAAAACTCTTTAAAAACTTGCTGGAAGATGTAAATTTTTGCTCTAAAAATTCTTACCAAAACTGGCCTGAAATGGGGTATATATAACCCCCAACAAAAACTAGTCGTTGGGGCTGTTTTTCAGCCCTGACGGCTATCGTCGACCGACCGGCCCGGTCGACCGCCAACGGTCAAATTTCTGGACCGTTGGAGCCTCGGTCGACCGGCTCGGTCGACCGCAGCCTGGAACAGAGAGCAGAGCTCTCTGCCGGTCGACCGGCCCGGTTGACCGGGGCTTTCCAGAGAGCAGAAGCTCTCTGGCGGTCGACCGAGACGGTCGACCGGCCCTCCAATCAAACAGGCGTGCACATTCTGTGCACGTCGGTCGACCGACTCGGTAGACCGACTCCTAGCTCGGTCGACCGGTCCGGTCGACCGGCAGAAGCCAGAACAGGGATTTCAGGACTTGAAAACTTGGTTTTTATTTACCTATAAAATCTCATAAAAACTCTAAAAATCCACAAAAAATAGTTTCTTATATTCTCTTTGATATACAGACTTGTTTGAGTAAAATCAAACCAAGTTACAAACATTTTGAACTCTTTTTGTGTTATGAAAATTTTGCCGAAAACCAAAATTCGTATTTTTCAAAACTTGAATTTTTGAATTGAAAATACGTTTTGTCTAAAACTCATCCAAATACAAAACATGATATTAAACAATATTTAGGCAAGTAGTATATGGATATATCCAATATACATGAAACATATATATATATTATCAATGTTTTTGATATTAAATCCGAAAATATATTTTGTTAAAACACAAAACTCCAAACACATGAATTGGCATATCAAAATAAGTTTGTTTAAGATATGAAGCATATATGTATATAAAACATATCTAATATACATTTAAACAATATAAACTTGTATTGATGCTAGCTATTCATGAAAACCAAGATCGGTTAAACCAAAACTGAAAACCGAATCCAAAACTTGAAACGTGTGTGTGTTTGAACTTGAGCATATCACACTATCTAATCTTTAACAATGGATCTAAAACAAAACTAAACTATGTACCGAAGTCTTCTTGACGAACTCCGTCTTCAAGCCGACTCGATCCAAACCGTGATCCACCGAGCTTGACTCCAACGAGTGCTAGATATGATCTTTGACGCTCGGGCTCTTGAATCACCATGTGAAGCTTCCAAAATATCTTTGTTGAAGCTAATCACCTACTAATATCTTGATTAGAGATCTGAAACTAAACATCACAAGATTATTAGTAAACATAACTACATGAGTTAATCATCATCAAAACTAGAGTGGAAGGCCTCTGGGCCAACAGCTATGTCGACGACATTGCTGTCAAAAGCCGCAATAAGAATGACCATCTTCGTGACTTGAGAACAATGTTCGACATAATGCGGGCTCATCAGCTGAAGATGAATCCGACAAAATCCTTCTTGGGAGTTTCGAGTGGCAAGTTCTTTGGGTTTATTGTTACATCAAAAGGAATTCATCTTGACCCAGACAAAGTCGAAGCCATTCAGAGCATGCATCCACCGAGGAATCTCAAAGAGCTTAGAGGCTTGCAAGGTAGACTGGCTTATATTAGAAGATTCATTGCAAATCTCTCAGGCCCGCTGTCAACCGTTCACCCGACTCATGAAAAAGGGTTTTCCTTTGTATGGGATCAAGCTTGTCAGGAAGCTTACGAGGATATCAAGAGATATCTCACAAAACCTCCAGTCTTGGTTACTCCTACATCAGGGAAACCATTCTTGCTTTATGTGAAAGCTATGGACCATTCTCTTGGTGCCCTGCTTGCTCAAAAAGACGACAATGGTCACGAACAGGCTATTTATTATCTCAGCAGGACACTGATAGGGGCGGAATCTCACTATAATCCTATTGAGAAGGAGTGCTTAGCTCTTGTCTTTGCCGTTCAGAAGACACGACATTATTTGGTCGGCCAAACCATACATGTCATTTTCAGAGTGAATCCTTTGCGTCTTCTCATGACGAAACCAGGATCATTGAATTCAAGATTAGCTAAATGGGCACTTCTTTTGTCTCAATACGACATGCTCTTTATCCCTCAAAGGGCGGTTAAAGGTCAGGCCCTTGCAGAGTTCTTGGCTGCTCATCCGATTCTGGAAAACTCAAAACTTCATGAAGATATTCCAGATGAAGTTTTCGAATCCAATGTAACTTAGAGGATGAAGTTTGGCAGGTGTTCTTCGATGGAGCATCACGAATAGGCCCTAAAGCCAGGATCATTACCGGCGTGGGGGTTGTGTTTATCTCTCCGCAAATCACATCCTTCCTAGAGCATTTTCCTCTGAAATCATGCTCCAATGTGGCAGAATACAATGCTCTACTTATTGGTCTTCAGCTCGCCCACGAAATGGGGGTACGCTATCTTGAAGCTTACGGCGATTCAAAACTGATTATCAATCAGGTTAAGGCGAATATGAGGTCCGTCACGAGGATTTGGTACCTTATTATCACAGTCATCGAAATGGCTAATCTGTTTGATGGCTTGTATATCGGGCACGTATCTCGATCTCAGAATACTAAGGCGGATGCTCTTGCTGCATTAGAACAACACTAGCCTTGCCGGTCGACACCGAGTATCACCTTACAGTGGCGACTCGACACCTTGTCTGCTCTAAATATATGTTAAGAACCAGAGAGGTTTATAATATCTCGACGGATCTTGAGCCGATAGATTGGCGATTTCCTTTCATCGACTATACTCTACATGGTCTGCTGTCAGACAATCCTAAAGAAGCGACATCTATCAGACGAAGGTCTCTCCGTTTTTACTATGATCCAACTCTGAAGACACTTTACTGTCGTTCATATGACGGTATCCTCCTCTGTTGCCTTTCTAATTCAGAGGCACAGGAAGTGCTTAAAGAAGCACACGACGGCATATGCGGAGCTCATCAGCCAGGTCCAAAACTTAAAGACAGATTGCATAGGCTTGGATATTATTGGCCACCATGATAGCCGATGCCATCCAATATGCACGAAGGTGTAAAACATGCCAAATTCATGCGGACTTCATACACCAGCCTCCAGAGTTGCTCCACCCAACTGTTGCTTCATGGCCATTTGAAGCATGGGGAATCGATGTCGTAGGGCCAGTCAGCCCTTCTTCGATAAAAGGACACCGATTTATCCTAACAATAACCGATTACTTTTCAAAGTGGGAAGGTATACCACTGGTTGAAGTCAAAACTTCCAACGTGGTTAATTTCATCAAACACATGTCATCCATCGATTCGGTGTCCCTAGGCGGATCATCCATGATAACGGCCCCCAATTTGCAAGCAGGTATTCTATCGGTTCTGTGATAAATACCGAATTCAGAATGTGGCTTCAACTGCTTATAATCCCGCCGCTAATGGCTTGGCGAAAGCATTCAACAAGACAATCATTAAGTTACTCAAAAAGTTCGTCTCCTCGAATAAGCGAGATTGGAATGAGAAGCTTAGTGAATGTCTTTGGGCCTACCGAACCACGGTTCGGACCGCGACAGGCAATACGCCTTTTTCTCTGGTGTACGGTGTGAAGCAGTCATACCATTAGAAATCCTGATGCCGTCATTACGAGTCGCTCTGATCACTAAGATCACATCAGAGGACAATGATCGGTTGCGTCTTCAAGAGCTCGAAGCCCTAGATGAGAAGCGGTTACAAGCTCAGCAGCACATTGAATTGTATCAAATTCGGATCTCAAAAGCCTTCAATAAGAAGGTCAAACAAAGAGTCTTCCAGAAAGGAGATTTGATTTTAGCCGTCAGACGACCAATGATCATGACGCACAAAACCAAAAGCAAATTTCAGCCCAATGGAAGGTGATTGGTAGTGAAAAGTGCATTTTTATCATGACATTTACCATCACATTTTCATATTTATTCATATAATTCTGCACATTTACTAATATTTTATGATTTATTATGTGCAGGCCTTGAGTTCTTATTTTAATAATAAATAAAGCCTAAAAGAGCTCAAAAGCCCATATTCAAGCCCAAGTGCAAAAGTGCAAATATTAATGTCAAAATTGCAAATACACAAGGGCCAAAGTTGCAAATATTAAAGAAGAGGGAAGGATAGACTTCTATTCAACCCTAAAATCTTGCAGATGAGGATAAAAGCCAAAGAAGGAGAATTTAAGATCACAAATTCGTGGATAAAAGATTTGAGATCTAGGTAACTTGATTCCCAAGTTATATCCAAATCCAAAGATTAAGAGCCAGGATGCAGCTTTCAGAAGGAAACGACCAGATGGACGGACCAGGAGAAGCCACGCGCTTGGCGCGTGGCTAGCCGCCACCATAAGGCCGCGGAAACGCGGCCCAAGCCGCGTTTCCGCGACAATCCAGTCATATCCAGGGAACCGCCTTCGTGGACGACTTCGACTAGGACTCTACCTCCTTCTGCTCCTATAAATACCCCCTGCAGTGCAACCGAGAAGAGCGTCCAGAGCAATTCTAGGGTTTCTTAGGCTAACTTGTAGTTTAGGTTAGATTTTATTTTCGTTTTTCTTTTGTAAATTTTGTAACTGAGAGTGGAGGAAGCTTTCATGGAGGAAGGAGTCCATGCTTGTACTGAGGTGACAGCGGTGTAAGCCTACTTTTCTTCCATTGTTAATGAAATCCACTTGAGGTTTGTTTGTGTTCTTTATTTCTTATTTATTCTTGTGTTCTTTTATTTTTGTTTATTTATGTTCTTTTATCCTTGTTCTATTCTTCTATTCCTGTTTCATTGTTTCTCTCTCTAATGACTTGCAACCGTGAGATCCGATCGCTTCAAGATTGCTTCGCCGAAGAAGAGCCCTTGATGGCCTATGGAGATGAACAAGCCGTCGCTGGCTAGTTTTTTATTTTGTAGTGTAGATCGCGAAGGTGGACGATCCTATACGCCATACTTGTACGCCTTCCAAAGCAAAGTAAGTCGTCGCAAAAGGATCAAAGGTAAGCAGGACTGAAGTGTTTTCCATTATGTTTGCAAAGGGGAAAACTTACAAAAAAGAGTTTGAGGAGCTAAATTATAAGTATTCTTAAAAGATTACAAGTAGATCTCCTCAGAGATTCTGGAGAAGTGTGCCGATAGAAGTCTGGTCAGCGCGCGATCACTTTGTCCCTTTGACGATGCGAGCGATGAGATTCCCTTCTCGCCTGGTTCGGGGAATCAGAGAATAGAAGGTTGGTAGAACCCTCTTGCTGCTTCTCAAAATCGCCTTCAATAAGGAATTCCTTCTCGCCTGGTTCCGGATTCCTTGAGAAAGGACGATGTTAGGGTATCAACACCCTGGATAGAGAAAGCAATTCTCTAAAAGGTCTCTGAATTCGAGAGCGCACGGTGCTTTATGAAGAAGTCTCTGCTTGTGGAGTCTTCTCAGAAAATCCGACCCTCTGGTCTCGTGCGTCCGTATGCGTGCCTCTCCTTGTACCCCTGGTAGGCTATTTATAGGGAGAGCAAGGGTATAATCGACCCTTGAAAATATGAAAACAGATTGAATCGAATCTGTTTAAATCTGGAAAGTAGCCTTGCTGCGAGGCTAGAATCAGCTTCAGCGAAGCTAGAATTGTAGGTCGGTTGACCTTCTTGATCCTTTCCATATCGTTGGAGGATTTCCCCTGATCTTCTTACTCGTTTTAGAAGAGTCAAGAGATTGTGGCAATCAACTGCCAAATTTGATCTCTGATTTGATCTTAATTGGATTTGATCTGATTAGATCCGATCTCATCTGGAGATTTGATTGGTCAAGGTTGACCATAGCAGACCAATGGCGGAGCTGCCCGCATTAAGCTCGTAGCGGAGCTAGAGACGTTTTCTGGCGAAGTCCGAAAGAAACCCTTTGGCGGAGCTGGAAGTCCTCTGTGGCGAAGTTGCGAGTTAGCTTCTTGGCGAGGCTTTGGATGGCTTCAAGGCGAAGTTGGATGATATTAGCCTCTCAAGCGAGGCTATCCCTTTGGGCTCATGTAATGCTAAGTGCTAGCATTTTAGACCTGCTGAGGTCTGTTTAGAAACAATCCGGGTTCACTGTCTGCTTGCTGGATCAGTGGAGTCCAAGTTGCTTACTTGTCCCTTGGAGATGGGTGAAAACTGGCCTTCAGCTCGTCTGTCACTTGTCTTTTGTAAATGTCAACAAGTTTAGACATTGTTCGGACCAATAAGAATCTTGTCTTTTTTAAGTGTCAACAAGACCCCCTTCAAAGTTTTCGAAAGTCTGCAATAGCTCAGACTTCGAAACACTTTGACTGCTTTGATTGGTGGTGTGTGGAGTATGAATGTCGCCATGATGGTTGAGTTCAGCTTCGCTTTGAATCCTGCTTTGGGATGTAGATTCGCCGAGGAATCATGTAGACTTGCGTCTGGGTAGCTTCGCAGCTAGATAAGTTCGCTCTGGAACATCTGTCGCTTTCCCGAGGCCAACTGCCATGGGCCAGTTACGAGAAGGATCACTTCTTCTCTCACACTGATCGAGGGAGATATTCTCCAATTTGCATGTTTTCAAGGGAGATATTCCCTTTCTTCAAGGTGCCATAAGTGCCTTTATGAGGGAGACATTTCTCCCTTTGCACGGTTCCAAGGGAAGCCGTCCCTGTTCTCAAGGCGCAGTAAATGCCTTAAATGCGCTCGTGCTTCCACGCTTGAGGCGGCAGCGCTCAGGCCATGGGGCCCATAAATAGGACACTTGAGGTCCTCTGAAGAGAGAAGTGATCTACTCTTCTTCTCTTCTCTTGGTTGAGAGAGATACTCAGATCTCTATTAGTAGGAATGCCCACTCTGGTTATTATCCAGCCAAGGACTGGTAAGTCTTGATCATTCAACGACTTCACCGATTTTAGGGATTCATCTCCCTTAATTCAGCTTTAGCGGCTGCTTCAGGGATTAGCTTCCCTTGTTCTCCATTTAACTGATCTGCGGAGAAGATTTTGACATAGCTTCCCCAATGAAGTTATCATCTTGACTTGATCACAGAAAGATCATTGCATGTTAAGTCCGCTGCACAGGCAGAACTTGGGACTTAGTCTCTTCAAGGTTGAGCCAGTCTTGCCATATAGGTGAGGCTAAGACTGTGACCCATAGGATCAGTCTGGCTTAACCATAGGCGAGCCTAGGACTTGGCGTTTGCTGAGCTAGCCCATCATCACTGTGCAAGCGAGGCTTATCCTCTGCTCCAATCGAAATCGGATTGCTTCGCCCCCAAAGAATTCAGCTTTAGCGCTTTTGCAGTATCTTTTGTGTTTAACTGCTAACTTGCTCCAATTTGTATTGCAGTGAGCTATGTTCACCGATCTTGTGTCTTGATGAAAGAGACCGAAAAGTTACCTTATACTTCCCAGTTGAAGCTTTACTTTTAAGTAGGAGGAACAACTTGGGGCAGCTGATGTGTGTCCCAGAGGCTATTGGCAGCCTCTTATCCGAGATGATTCGTTCTGAGGTGAGGCTGGTGGCCGCTTATCCGAGATGATCCACTTCGGGAAGGCGGATGTCATACCTGTTAGATCACTGACATCACTGCCAATTCCCATATAGGTGATCTATCTTGTTGGCGGTGATAAGTTCATTGCCAACTTTCAACTTTGGTGACCCAGCTTTCTGGTGGCAAAATCTGCTATTATGTGAAAAATTATGGCCCTGTCCTCGTGGCACAACTGGTTAGGGCCTTGTGCAGGAGGAAGGCCTTTCATGTCCAATTAGTCTGGTCTGGAAGCAGATAAAACCACTTGTATGCCTTTTGCGCCAATGATCTTGCTGAGCAACTGAATCTGTTGTATGAAACAAAACCTTGATGTAATATCAATGTACCTTTGCTCTTAAATCATGAAAGTTCATTTTCTGCTCATCCGATTTTGCCTGCCTTCATTGAGAATTTTGGCCATAGCGGGGCTAAACTTTGTGCAGAGTTAAGGACAGGGTCCTTTTTGAATGAGCTTCGCGCGAAACATGTCGGCGAACTGTGCCTTTAGTGGGCTAAGGCAATCTTTTTGGCGAAGTTCTTGATGAACTTGTGCGAAGTCCGCACTTCGGCTTATTGAGAAGTTAAGCCTTAGCGGCTGAATCAGCGCTTCTCTCGGAAGGCGCTTTAGGCGGCGTTTCAAATTAATTTGAAACGACAGCCTGTACTGTTTTCGAGGTCGTTTCAGGCGCTGATTGGCCTATAAAAGCCCGATCGGGCTGAGAAAGAGCAGATCTCTTTACTTGAAATTTTTTTTAGAGCATTTGACTCTTCTTCTTCCTCTTTCCTTTCCATTAAAAATTTGAAAGCTTCCGCAGCTCTTCAATGGCGCCCAAGAGACGAGCGGGAAAAGAGATCGCAACCTCTGCAGCGGAGGGTCCTTCTCCTCCTCCGGTCATCGAACGACCAATCGCCGGTAGGGAACTTTCCCTTTTGATTAGAGACTGTCGTCTCTCCTTTAAGGCCGATTCCTGGCTGTCCTTGGATAAATCCAACATGAGAACAATCATGGTCTCATGATTTTAGGGAGTCCCATTCCCTGATTTTACCTTGATTTCTTGATCGGGAATCCAAGAACTGAAGAGTTCTTCCTCAAGCTTCCAAGCGAAGTTAACCTTTAGGCGGTTCACATCCTGTTGAATGACAGGATGCGATGCTGTCCTTTGAAATTTGGCAGAAAAGGACCGTAATGCCCTTCTGACGAAGTTATCCTTCGAGTTTTGTCACATCCTGTTGTTCGAAGCTAAGCTTCCACGCGGAGCTAACACTTGGATGTTTTCCTGTATCCTGTCCTCGTGTGGGATGCGGAGTTATACTGCAGCTGCGAAGCTAAACTTCGGGACGAAGCTATCATTTAGGCCATCCTTGCTCAGAGGGCGAGGCTACGCCTTGTCAAATTTTGCGTTCTGATTTTAGCCCTCTTTTGGCTGATGAACTAATCATAGTTTCTCTTTGTTCCTGCAGTACACTATACTCCTGGTCCTTCAAACAACCTGTTCGGGACGACCATGGGATCGCATGGCAATGTCAGCTTGCAATTTCAAGGGCAGGCTTCTCTGTTCAGTGAGCGGAGCTCCATCGTTCGGGGCACGCTCATTCATAGTGGTGATCAATATACCACGAGGAGTATCCTGACCACAGCTCCTCTTGAAGACATTAACCGTCGAGTCTATAGGAAGCCCGATTTCATGTTCGGGGATGCCGCACCAGACCCTAACCACCCACTACATGCAAGGAAGGACAGTGGATTTTCTAGTTGGATGGCGAGAGGTTCTACCTTCCGTCCAACAAGCGCCATTTTTCTTTGTCTTCCTTCCAGTGCGTGACGCAGGCTCGGAAGATGGCATGGGATGTGAGCCGAAATACCGACTCTGTTCATATAGGAAATTGATGCTTCAATCTCCTGGTTATGCAAGAGCGGGGCCTCCTCATTGCATAATGGGCCTGCATCCTGGGAATGTGTCGCGGGACATCCCAGTGGGAGAAAATCCTGCAGTGGCGTTGACCTTTGGCAACCAATTCTTCAAGGTTAATGGGAACTTCCCGGCCACTGATTTCAGGACTCCAGGCTGGATTAACCCTCCGAAGGCATGGTGGGTGGATTTAACTACCTATATCCTTGCTCATTTCGAGGAGGATTTGGAGAGGCTGAATCTCTACGAGACCGTCAGGGCGACCTGCCACGGTATTGAGATGAACGTGGCGTGCTTTTACGCCATTTTCGAATTGTATTGCCCAGCTTCGAGGACTTTCTTCACCCCTGTCGGTGAGTTGGGTATGGCCTTGCATGAGATGTGGGAAGTCTCTGCTCTGCTTTTTGGGTCTCTTCCCTATGAAGAATACTTCCCGTGCGAGGCAGAGTTGGCTCTTCTGGAGAAGCAGGAGCCTGCCTTGTTCGGGACCTACCCGGAGTTGATGTGCCACTTGTACATCTGCTCCAGCATGCATGGGGGCAGTAAGGGAACCTCCTGTAGCTTGAAAAGCTGGGGAGACTATTTGTTCCCAGATATGGAGAATGCTCCTGAAGCAGCACATTGCGGAGTTGCTGATGAAGACATCTTTGACCGGATGCAAAAGCACTCCCAAGGGGACCTAGTTGTGAAGGAAGACGATGGTCCCTATGAGCAGGGTGATGTTCTTCGAAGCTTCCATCATCAGGCTCGCAGGTCGATGTCCCGGAAGGCACTTCTGGCTGTTTCTTAACAGTCTGGCTGAAGAGGTGCGTGGTGCCGTCTTCTTCGGGTGACCTCGTTCATCCGAATGTTTTGCTGCCCGCTGTTCGTTTGGTTCATGGTCGTCCTCTGGGACTTCTCTCGGCCATGGTGTACTGTATCCAGAGAGGCCTTCGTGCATTGACAGAGGCTTTTTGCAGACCACAACGACGAAGCGTGGAAAGGGGACCATTTTGCCCCGCGACGGACCTAACCCCAGAATAGGTCTGCCGTATACTTACTTGATGGCGTGGTTCGCCTTGCATTGTCCTTCTCTAATCGAAGCTGGAGAGGATCCCCCGCAGGATGTTCGAATGGCGCTCCTCTGCCGATTCGAAGGATTCTCATGGCAGAAGAAATACGTGGCTGAGGCCCGTAAATTAGTACGTCGCTATGACGTCTATAGTCTCTTCCGCTGTTTTCCCCCCGTATTCGGGGTGCAGGCTATGGGGAAGAGTTCAAGATGGGGAGGGGCATTCGTCCCTGAGCCGGGGAATTTTTGAGTGGCTGGTCAGTTTCCGGCCCTCGCATTTATTGTATAGAAGCGGGGACACCTGCTACCTGGAGCCCTATGTTCCAAGTCGGTTTGCCCGTCAGTTTGGGTATGACCAACTGTACGTGGGCAATCCGAATCTCAATTTGGCTTTCATGGGGAGCCTTATGGATGGCCCGTGCTTGGGATTCTTTACTGCAGGCGTTACTGGGGCGCGGCTGCGTACGCCGTTAAAGAATCCCATCTCCTAATGACCCTGTGCTTTTGCCAATGGTATGCCACTTCCAACTCCACACCTCTTGGGTTCAATGCTAACAGCTCTGGTGTGAAGTTAATTTCTCAGCGACTGAGACAGAAGGCTTCTGATAAAAGGGAAGGTAAAAGGGTTCGCACTCCAGGTATAGAGGAGTTTGTTGCTGTGGAAGACAGCGAGGCTTCAGATGCCGAGAGTCCTCGCTTCGAGGTGGGAGCGAGGGCTGAGACTCCTGCAACTGGTTCTGGCGTGATGGGGACGGCTCCCTCTCGCTGTATAGAAGAAGTGGAGGAAGAGGATTCCGAAGTCCACTTCAAAAGAAAGCGGGCAGGTAGCTCTCGTAGGAAATCATTGGCGAAGAACCCCCGCCGCCAAGCTCCAACAATCGTCGTGGAGGGTCATCCCTCTACAGCGATTCCTCCTGCTGCCCCATTAGCAGCTGAACCGTCGGTTGCTGAGCCGACTAGCAGTGAATTCGCTCCGGGTCTGGGTAAGATTAACCCTGTCCATATAATATGCCTTTTTGTGTGTTCTCATTGACTTATTATCAATTCTTTTTGATTGTAGGAGCTGAGGCAGCTGGAGAGCAAGGGGAACATTATGATCCCCTATTCAGTTATGGAGCTGAAGCTGGTTCTTTTACCCGTCCGGAAGAGTCCAGAGGTGATGTGGCCGACATTGGTCCCTCGGGCGCTGGGACTTCTAAAGGAAGTCCTGAGGCATCGAGCTCTATCGGGTGGTCCACAGGATACTTGGCCAGCGAAAGCGAGCCGGCTATTCGTGCTGATTCTGCCAAAATTTCCGATGGAGCCCCTGGAGACTGATGTGGCTGACGAGATGTTTGAGGCGACATCATCCTTTGGTATTGTCCTAACCTCTTGGCTTCTTCTGCATGTAGTGTCCCGACTAATCGCAGTCTTGTTACAGATGTTCGGCCTCAAATGCATCAGCTTCAAGAGAGCCAGAAGATTTCCCCGAAGGGTCAAGGGGTGACATGAGCGCTTCGACCGCGGCTGATGCTGCTGTGCTGGATGCGCCGTACGGCGACCTGCCTTCTTATCGGCCCAAGTCAGCCGAAGGACCAGAGGTTGAAGGGGGAGCAGTTCCGGAGGTTTCCTCACTCCCAACTATATCAACAAGTGAGGTGCCGACAATTTTGCCAAGTGCGGAGCTGAGGGTGATTACAAGCCCTACTTCCCCAACTCTGGTAGTTGAGCCTGCTGTTCAGGAGGTGGTTGCCAGCCCTACCTCAACGGTGGCTAGCGCGCTGATTTCCATGAAGACTCCGCAGAAATCACTGACAATCTGTCCTGCTGTTGATGTTCCCATTGCTCCTTCCACGATAGTGACGACCAGGCCGGTGAATTTTTCTGAAGTTACCTCTCTACCAGAAGTGGCTGAGGTTGAGAACGACTATATAGGTGACCTCATCGATAACTTTTATAAGGGCTTAGGGCGGACTATCGACCTGGTTTTGAAGGGCTCACTATGTCGTTCTCAAAGTTAAAGGTGATCCTCTCCCGTGGCATCGAAAGTATTCGGGATTTCGAGGGGTATCACCAGGCTACTGCTTTGGAACTCCTGGTGGATGAATTTGAGAAGGATGTAGAGGAATGGCGCCATCTCCGCTGTTCGGATCTGGAGTCTTTAGTTGATGAGCAGTTCGCGCGTCTTTGTCTCTCAAAAGCACGAGGCCCGGCTTGCCGCTCAAGAGGCTGCTAAGGCTATCTCTTCTGACTTGAAATCCTTGGAAACAAGGCAGGCAGAGGTCGGAAGTGCGATTGACGCCTCCACCAGTGCTCTTCTTGACGCTGAAGACAAGATTGGGAAGGCCGAGGAAATTCAGGAAAGCAAATCTTATTTTATCCAAGGCTAAACTGGTGCGTCTTGAAGAAACTGCGCGGCTTGAGCAGCTTAAGGCTCAAGATAAAGAGCTCTCACAGCAGGGACTGTCACAAAGAGCAGTTTTGGCGGAGGTTGAAAGCTCGTCTGACCCAGGCAATGTTTCAATGAGGCCGAGCTGAGGTCGCAAGCGCTTGCCCAGGCTGCTGATGACAGGAGGACGAGGCTGGACTCCCTTGGAGAGCGGCTCAGATCTTACAGTGTGCGCCTGTAGCTCCATGTACTTTATCCTTTTGGAATAAATGCAATTCTTTCTTCTTTTTTTTTTTCGAATCTCCAATCTTATTTTTCTTTCTGAATTGCGGTTCCAAATTGTATTGCAATTTCTTGAGAACATAGTTCTTGTTGGGTTGGATAATGAGACTTGGCTATCTGTCAGTTCAGAGGTCGCGATGACATAACTGGTTGAGACGCCACCAAGCCCGAAATCGGTCCTTGTCGGATCGAAAGATGAGACCTGTCTTTTGTAAATGTCAACAGGGCTCGGAATTGAGACTTAGCTGTCTGCTAGTTCAGAGGTCGCAATGACATAACCGAATGAGACGCCACCAAGCTCAAAAGGTGGTGATACCCATCTTTTGTAAATGTCAACGAGCATCGAGACCTGTCTTTTGTAAATGTCAACAGGGCTCAGGATTGAGACTTGTCTTTTGTAACTGTCAACAAGCTCAAAATTGAGACTTGGCTGTCTGCTGGTTCAGAGGTCGCAATGACATAACCGATTGAGACGCCACCAAGCTCAAGGTTGGTGATACTTGTCTTTTGTACATGTCAACAAGTATCGAGACCTGTCTTTTGTAAATGTCAACAGGGCTCGGGGTTGAGACTTAGCTGTCTGCTGGTTCAGAGGTCGCAATGACATAACCGATTGAGACGCCACCAAGCTCAAAAGGTGATACTTGTCTTTTGTAAATGTCAACAAGTATCGAGACCTGTCTTTTTGTAAATGTCAACAGGGCTCAGGATTGAGACTTGTCTTTTGTAAATGTCAACAAGCTCAAATTGAGACTTGGCTGTCTGCTGGTTCAGAGGTCGCAATGACATAACCGATTGAGACGCCACCAAGCTCAAGTTGGTGATACTTGTCTTTTATAAATGTCAACAAGTATCGAGACCTGTCTTTTGTAAATGTCAACAGGGCTCGGGGTTGAGACTTAGCTGTCTGCTGGTTCAGAGGTCGCAATGACATAACCGATGAGACGCCACCAAGCTCAAAAGTGGTGATACCCGTTTTTGTAAATGTCAACGAGCATCGAGACCTGTCTTTTGTAAATGTCAACAGGGCTCAGGATTGAGACTTGTCTTTTGTAAATGTCAACAAGCTCAAAATTGAGACTTGGCTGTCTGCTGCTTCAGAGGTCGCAATGACATAACCGATTGAGACGCCACCAAGCTCAAGGTTGGTGATGGAGTTTGGGAAAAGTCTCGTTTTCACAGGGAGAAACGAGAAAATCACTGTCATAGGTTTAGTGTTAACGTAACAGCGAAATGTATATGTGGTCTTACCATTCTATGGATGAGAATTGGTAAGTGATTTTGGAGGTCTCGTTCTCACGGGGAGAAACGAGAGAATCACTGTCATAGGTTTAGTGTTAACGTAACAGCGAAATGTATATGTGGTCTTAACCATTCTATGGATGAAAATTGGTAAGTGACTTTGGAGAGGGAATCAAATGGGAACGGGTCCCTTAGGATTTTTAGCAAACCCCCAGCTGTCAACGGGTTTGATATGCCTTTACCATTACCATTTGAGTTGGGCTAGCCATGCTATTCCCCTCAGCATGATGAGTTGTCGAGGATTTATGTTGGGCTTACAGGCCAACATTTTCCTCTATCCTTAATTGTTAAGGATGTCGGATTATCTGGTTAATATATGCATAACCTTGATTCTCCTTCGGGACAGCCAGTACGTGACCAGGTTCCTACTGGTTTACAGTTGTATTATCTCGCTTGGAGGAAGAGAAAGGCTCTCTTTGTGTGTACTTTGGACACGAAGATCTTGATCAGAGGTGTAGTTTTAACTTGATCATGAAGGATCCTTGATTAAGGATAATACTTCTTTAGGAATTTGCCATTGATCGCATCATGAGTAGGTTGCCATCTACAGTCATAAGGCGGTATGCTCCGTTTGAATAGACTATTTTCTATCACAAACGGCCCTTCCCATTTTGGCTGAAATTTACCTTTGGTCTTGTGCGTCATAATCATTGGTCGTCTGATGGCTAAAACCAGGTCTCCTTTCTGGAAGACTCTCTGTTTGACCTTCTATTGAAGGCTTTTGAAATTCGAACTTGATACAGCTCAATATGTTGCTGAGCTTGAAGTCGCTTCTCATCTAGGGCTTCGAGCTCTTGAAGACGCAAGCGGTCATTGTCTTCTGATGTGATCTTAGTCATTAGAGCCACTCGCAATGACGGCATCTGGATTTCCAATGGGATGACTGCTTCGCACCCATATACCAGGGAAAAAGGCGTATTGCCTATTGGTGTCCGAACCGTGGTTCGGTAAGCCCAAAGACATTCACCAAGCTTGTCGTTCCAATCTCGCTTATTCGAGGAGACGACTTCTTGAGTAGCTTGATGATCGTTTTGTTGAATGCTTCCGCTAAGCCATTGGCGTAGGATTATAGGCGGTTGAAGCCACATTCTGAATTCGGTATTTATCGCAGAACCGATAGAATACTTGGCTTATGAATTGGGGACCGTTGTCGTGGATGATCCGCCTAGGGACACCAAATCGATGGATGACATGGTGTTTGATGAAATTAACCACATTAGAGGTTTTGACTTCAACCAGTGGTATGCCTCTGCCCACTTTGAAAAGTAGTCGGTTATTGTAAGGATAAACCGGTGTCCTTTTGTCGAAGAAGGGTTGATTGGCCCTACGACATCGATTCCCCATGCTTCAAATGGCCATGAAGCAACAGTCGGGTGGAGCAGCTCCGAAGGCTGGTGTATGAAGTCTGCATGAATTTGACATGCTTTACACCTTCGTGCATATTGGATGGCGTCGGCTATCATGGTTGGCCAATAGTATCCAAGCCTATGCAACTGTCTTTGAGTTTTGGACCTGGCTGATGAGCGCCACAAGTACCGTCGTGCGCTTCTTGGAGCGCTCTTGTGCCTCTGAATTGGAAAGGCAACGGAGGAGGACACCGTCATATGAACGACGGTAAAGTGTCTTCAGAGTTGGATCGTAGTAGAAACGGAGAGACCTTCGTCTGACGGACGCCGCTTCTTTAGGATCGTCTGGGAGCAGACCGTGTAAGCATAGTCATGAGAGGAAAGCGCCAATCTCTCGGCTCAAGATCCGTGGAGACATTATAGACTTCTCGATTCTTAGCATGTGCTTGGAGCATACAAGATGTCGAGTTGCGACTGTAAGGTGATACTCGGTGTCGGCTGGCAAGGCTATGTTGTTGCTAATACAGCAAGAGCATCCGCCTTGGCA